>NW_020770473.1:0-17378 GCF_900518735.1 Pseudonaja textilis
TCATAGTTTCTTTAACTTGTTCTTCTTCTAATTTAATTTCTAATAAACATCGATACATTTTTTAAATCACCTTTTCATCAGTACCTGTCAAAATCTTATCTAAATCACTCAATTTATCATAGAAACCTTCAATTTTAGAATCTTTATCATACCTTGAATGTATTTGCGCATATGAAAACCAATTCATCATTATACCTTGTTCCTCTAGTTTTTGTATAGATTTCAGTTCACCTTTTTCATTCAATATTTCACCATATCTAACTGTTTGTTCCTTTTTGTATATTATAGGATAAGAAAATGCTTCAATAGTCGAGAGCCAGACTGGAATTTTCAAATAACATTGTCTTTGAATCTTCTCCCAGTTTAACCACAGAGACTCCCGTATATAATGTCTTCTAAAATACCCCTGTGTTTTAGTTCCTTTATACCATAAAAAAAGCATGCCACCCCAACAACAGATCATGTCCTTCTAATGTCAACAATCTAGTATTTCTTAGGGTTATCCATTCCTTAACCCACATCAGATTTGTAGCTTGATAATACAACTCCCAATTAGGCAAACCAAATCATCCTCTAATTCTAGCACCTTGCAAAAGTTTTAACTTTATTCTCGCTTTCTTACCTTGCCATATATATTTCAACACAATTTTATTTAAATCTTCAAAGTAATCTTTTCCACGCCTAATTGGAATTGCTTGAAACAAATATAAAATTCTGGGTAATATATTCATCTTGATTGTTGAAATTCTCCCTATTAGTGACAGTTGTAAATTTTCCCATTTCACCAGATCTAGCGCTATCTGCTGTTTAAGTTTGATATAATTATTCCCTTTTAGTGTACTACATCTTGCTGTCAAATATATCCCCAAGTACTTGATCTTATTGATGACCTGAATTTTCAATAGGTCTGCCAGTTCTTCCCTTTGTCTTAATAACATATTCTTTGTCATGATCTTTGTCTTATCTTTATTTATTTTCAAACCAGCCACCTTTCCATATGTCTCTATCTTTTCTATCAAGTTTGGTGCTGTTTCTAGAGGGCCTTCTAAGATGAAAACCAGATCATTTGCAAATGCTTGCAGCTTAAATTCTTCCTTTTTGATTTTCATTCCTTTTATATTCTTTTCAGCTCTAATATTTCTGTTTAGCACTTCCAAAGTTAACACAAACAACAAAGGTGATTGTGGGCACCCTTGTCTTGTTCCTTTTCTTATATTGATAGAGTCTGTCAGTTCTCCCTCTATCATTACCTTTGCCGTTTGCTTATAGTATATAGCTTCTATTGCTTGAATAAATTTTCTAGCAAAGCCCATCTGTTCCAACAGTAATAACATGAACCGCCAATTCACATTATCAAATGCCTTCTGTGCATCTAGAAATATCAGAGCCATTTGTTTTTCAGGATGTGCCTCGTAGTATTCCAAGGTGTCCAAGATTACTCTCATATTATCTTTAATTTGTCTCTTTGGCAGAAATCCATTTTGATCAGGATGAATAAAATTATTTAGATATTTTTTAAGTCTTTCTGCCAATATTGAAGCAAAGATTTTATAATCTGCATTTAGTAGAGAAATAGGTCTATAGTTCTTGATTTGTAATGGGTCGGCTTCCTCTTTTGGAATAAGTGTAATATAGGCTTCTGGCCATGATTTAGGTATCTTCTTTTTTAACATAACTTCATTCATAACTTCTAGCAATGGAAGATTCAACGATTCTTGTAATGTTTTGTAAAGTTCTGCCAGAAGTCCATCTGGGCCTGGTGCCTTTTCATTTTTTTGCTTCTTGAGTGTTTCAGTTAACTCCATCATCGTTATATTGCTTTCTAACATTGTTTCAATCTCTTTAGGTATCTGAGGTAAATTAGCATTCTGTAAGTACTGTTTAACTCTTTCCTCATCAATATTCTCTTGCATATATAGTTTCCCATAGAAGTCTCGAATGATTTCCTTCTCTTTACTACCATAGCAAACTTGGCCTTGGTCATCTGTTAATTGCAATATTTTCCTTGATTCTTTCTCCTTTCTCAATTTGTATGCTAACCATCTACCTGGTTTGTTTGCGTCTTCAAAGTAGTTCTGTTTAGCACCTCTAATTTTCTGTGCTAATTCTTCTTTTTCTTTTTGACCCATTTTATGTTTCACTATATCTATTTTTAACTTGATGTCCTTTTTCTGTGTCATTTTCTGTAGCTCTTTTTAAAGTCTTTTATACTCATCCTCTAAGGCCTTAGAGGCTAATCTTTTCATAGTATTTCTTTTCCTTGTATAATCTATTATCAAGCCGCTAACATATGCCTTCATTGTATCCCATACATTCTGAATTGATGTATCTTCTTTTTTGTTTTCTCTAAAGAAAAAAGCCAATTCTTTCTCCATCCACTGTGTGAAGTCTTTTTCCTTTAAAATAGTATTATTTAACGTCCATCTAGATCTTCTTTTTTGTCCTTTCCATTTAATTGTCATTGGATTGTGATCTGCCCAAGTACTTGTTTCAATATTTATTTCTTGAATATTAGTTATTAATTCTGATGACATCCATATCATATCTATTCTGGACCATGATAAGTGTCTATTTGAATAGAAGGTGTATTGTTTAGTTTTAGCATTTCTTTCTCTCCATGTATCTTTTAAGTTTATTTCATCTACCATTTTTAAAAAAAGATTTAGGGAGAGTCTTTCTGTTTTGCTTTATTGTTTTCTGTGCTCTATAGTCCAATTTATTGTCTACAGTTCCATTAAAATCTCCCATCATAACTATATTAGCATAGTCCAGTTCAATTATTTTCATATGTCATTTTTTGTAGAATTCTTCTTGTTTGTCATTCGGAGCATAGATTGCAATCGGGAGTGTTTTCGTATTATTGTCCATTATTTCCACCATTAGTGTTCTTCCATCATCATCGGTAAAAATCAATTTTGCTGGGATGATCTCTTTAATATATAAAACCACTCCTCTTTTCTTACATTGTGTCAAGGAAGTAAATATTTTCCCTAGTTTTGGCCGTATCAACAATTGTTCATATTTTTTTTAAGATTTACTTCTTGTAGACAAATTATATCAAATTTTAATTTCTCTAATTTATGAAAGGTTTTCCTTCTTTTAACGGCTGAGTTAAGTCCATTTATTTTAATTGTAATCAGTTTTTTCTCTTCCATGGTTATATTTTGTAGTTAGGTTTAGCAGCTCTCGTAGATCTTAGTTCACGCTGTTCTTTGGCTTCCACCTTTCCACCTACTGCACCTTCTTCTTTTTCAATCACCATTTGGCAGTCCTCTTGAAATTCAATTAGTGAGATTTCTTTTTCTGCCTCTTCCTCTTTCCCTCCAAAAAATTCTGTATAAAATAATTCCGCTTTCTCAATTGAGTCAATTCTATATCTCTGTTCTTGCCATGTGAATATTAAACCTTCTGGAATCAGCCATCTATAATTCACCTCTTTTTAAAGTAGCATTTTAGTCAGGAATCAGTATTTTCTTCTCATCTCTCTCACTCTTCTGGGTATTTGTTTCAAGACCACAATCTCCTTGTCTTTATATTTCAATGTTTTCTCTTTTGCCACTTGCAATATTTGCGTTTTAATGGCTTTCTTTGTAAATCTAATGTGAACTTCTCTTGGTAAGCTATTTCTCATTGCATATCTTGTGAAAACTCGATAAACCTCATCTATTCCATCCATCATCTTCTCTTGAGTTATTTCCAAAGCTTCAGCCAGTATTTCTATCATTATCTATCATTATACTCAGCTAAGTTTTGTCCTTTTTCTTCCTCTACGTTTTGGAATCTAAGATAGAATTCTGATCTATCCATCTCCCATCTCAACATACCACTTTTATCTTGTTCAACCACCATTAACCTATTATCAATATCTCCAATCTTCTTGTCTCTTTGTTTAGCTTCTTCAATTTTTTGGAATCTCTCATCATACTTCAATATCATTTGTTGGATGTTCTCCACTTTTTCATTGGTTTTCCCTGTTCTTTGTTCAATGTTCTCTGTTCTTTGTTCAGTGTTCTCTGTTCTTCGTTCAATGTTCTCTATTCTCTTTTCAATATTCTCTGATCTTGCTTGAATATTTAGAATTCCTTGCATAATCATCTGCAGAGTCACTTTTTCTTGTTCTTTTTCTTGCTTTAACATTGTCTGTATTGAACGTTGTCCTCCAGATAGAGGAGAGGAAGAAGTAGAAGTTGAAGAACCAGGAGCTGTAAATTTCCTACTTATTTTAAGCAATTCAAAATCTTCAGGTTCTTCTAAACCTTAATCCAATTGTGAAATAACCAAGTGTAGTTCAAAATAAAAATAGTTAAAAAAAAGAAGCCAAATAGTAATGATAAAAAAGGGAGGACAAAATTTCTTCAGGTTCTTGTATACCTTAATCCAATCAGTAGTTAGATGAAGAAAAAGGCTTGAAAAAAAAAGAAAAAAAAGGAAAAGGAAAAATT
Organism: Pseudonaja textilis; assembly: GCF_900518735.1. The sequence continues at coordinate 4,443 of NW_020770473.1, forward strand.
CTTCAAGTTCTTCAACATTTAAATCCAATTGAGAGGTCTCAAATAGAAAAGAGTGCATAAAAACAAACCAGAAAGGTAAATGAAAAAAAAAAATACCAGGAAAGGAGAAAAAAAGGCTATTCCCTTAACAAAAAGGAAACATTAATACTAAAACTTTCCCTTTAAAATAAAAATCAAGCATAGAGATTGGACTTCCAAAGAAAAAAAAGAAAAACAAAGACAAGCTCCAACAAAGCCAAAGATCCAAATAGCTATTGCAAAAAAAAAAAGATAAAATGAAATAAAATAAAGCTGGTGAGGAGGGATAGCACAACTTAGAAAAAGTAAAAAGAGCACTCTGCACTTTGTTTAATTATCCAAGGCTCTTATTATAACTGTCTTCTCCAAAAACTTATCACCTTTTTTCCCCCTAGGTTTCAACACCAGACTCCAGCTGTTGATAGAAACCCAGAAGAGCACCTGCAATAATACTCTCCCATGCTCTTCCCTCTGTCTTATCAAATAGCAATGTCCTTGAAAAAAAGTCTCAGTTCTTTCTTTCTCAGCTTTGTCTGGTCACAGGAGAAATAGAATATTTCCAAGCCTCTAGTTGGCAGTGTTACAAAGTTTCTTTGCTTTCATTTTCCCCCTCCTTTTCCAAGCAAAATATAATAAGAATTAATAAAAAAAGAAAAAGATATTTTTAAAAAAGAAATAACTAAAAGGGAGTCTCTAGCCTAAAATGTTACAAAGGAGGGGAAAAAATTGATGGAAAAGAAAAAAACCAATCCAGTTTCAAAATATAAGATCATGTATAGAAAATCCAGCAATGAGAAAAAAAACATTACTTTGACATTTCTGTTTAAAATCTCCGCTTAATCACTTCTGTCAAAACTTTTACAGATTCTTTCTTTTCCTTAGGGTGTCCTTTCAGATCTCAGAATAAAGAAAAAGTTCTCACCAAACCGGCACACTCTCTCTTTCTGTTCTCTTTCATTTCGGAGCCAACTTCAGCAGCTTTAATGGCTGCCTCTTTGTCGCTGGCAGGAAGAGCTTCTCCTGGATCTACCAGGGACTTTGCGGTATCCCTGGGATTGACAGGATGCGCTCTTCACTTTCACTATCTCTTCGGGACAGTTTAGATCCGACAGGACCATCCAGGAGCAAAGATATCGGCAGCGATCTCAGACCTCCAAGATTGCATGCCGTATCGTCACGACGCCAGCTCCACCCTCTCACCACCAAAGCTTAAGGCAGGGGTGTCAAATTGGATTCCTTTGAGGGCCAGATCAGCATTGTAGTTCTCCTCCGTGGGCCAGGGAGGGGGGAGGAGGAGACATGGGATGGACGCCTCCTTCAGCACCCTGCCGGGTGCAAATGGGCCATGGTGGAGCCTTGTGTGCCCCCTCCGGCCTGTTTTTGGCCTCCATGGCCTCCTGCAGCACTCTGCCAGCTGAAAATGGGCCATAGTTGGGGGCTTGTGAGACCCTCTCAGCCCATTTTTTTGCCTCCATGGCCTCCTGCAGCACTCTGCTGGCCAAAAATGGGCAGCAGGGGGGCTCGTGCGACCTCCCCACTGCTCATTTTGGCCAGCAGAGGCACCGTGGGCCGGTCCCTTGATATTTCTAGCCTGGCCTCGTGATCCAGATCTAAGCACCCCGCAGGCCAGAACTGGCTTAAGGCAAGATTCACAGCAGATTTACACGCTAAGCAGGCAGGGGATTTAAGTTTCAAACAGTTTTCCCTTGCTAGAAGCAACCTCATTGTCTGGGTTTGGGTTACTATGACTCTTGTTTCAAGTCCAATTATTTATGATCCCAAGGATCATAAATCAACTTAGACCTTGCTTCTTCCTCGGAATTCCTTGGCTTGATTTTGGATTGTTTGAGTTGGAATTCACCTTTAAAGTTCTTATCTGTGATTAATTGTTTGTTTTTCTGCTGTTACCTTTCTGCTACGTCGCTGGCCTTGGAGTTGGGATTTACGGAAACAACTCCTCCCTTTAACACTGTGTATGCCTAGGAATTGTCTGGCTTCTGAATGGTTACTAAGAAAGCCAGGATGCAAAATAAAAATAAAAATGGGATCCTGGGTAGCATACAACAACAATCAAAACAATACCACAATCATAAGAACACTTTAAACATAATCAAGAGGAATTAAAGGCAAGATGGTGAAGGATCAGATGGTGGCATGTATGTACAGATGGGATCAGAGGAAGAGTCATATGTGGAGATAGGACCCAGGTGTGGATGGAATGGACATGAGAGTGAGGAATATGATAAAAATGTTTTTCTCTTGTCTTCATTTCTGTGCCATAAGCAGCATTGCTCCTTCCTGTACCTCTCTACAGAAGGAGGGGGGTGGATCACAGGGGAGTGGGGCTGCTGTCTTGGGCAAAGATTTAAAACTGCTTTTACTTTTCTCTGTGGAAGGAGGGGGGGTCATGGGGGGGGTGCTGCCTTGAGCTGCTCTGTGTGGGGCTTGGAACTGCACATTCTTAGCAAGGCAGAAGTTAGCACCTTAAACCAGGGGTCCCCAACCACCAGTCCCCGGACCGGTACCGGTCCGTGGATCATTTTTTACCGGGCTGCAAAGCTTGGGCACTGCCATCTTGTTTCGACGGCATTTCCAGGTTTTTGGTTGCTTCCGGGTTTTCGGTTGGAAAGCGGCGTTTGGGTGCTCGCGCCTTAGTTTCGTCGAAGAGGGGGGTGGTGGCTTCGAACGAAGAGCCGTCCCGATGGCAGTGGAGTCTCACGTTACTCAGGTACCGGTCCATGGAAGAATAAATAATCGTGAAACCGGTCCCTGGTTCAAAAAAGGCTGGGGGCCACTGCCTTAAACCACTAGCCAGGATATTAGGGACAAGAATAGCTTGCTTATATGAAAAACTCCAAAAACCACACGGCTGGCACATGAAACTAGGAGACTTTGCAAGATATACGTGACCTGGGGTGAAACACAGGTGATGCGATATTTAGCTATGTAGGGGGCTGAGATCCAAATAACCAATCAATATTGTCTGTTATGCATGCATTATGAGGGGAAGGGAAAAGGGCCGAATGCGACCACCCCTTGACTATAAAAATTGTTGTAAGAGTGTAATCGGGGCCCTTGGTTAGCTTTTGAACCAGGGCCCTTATATCTTGGTACCAAAATAAAAGTATAATTTTGTATCACATCTTGTGTCCTGTGTGTTGGAAGAATTATCCTTCTGGGTTCAGTTCCAAGTGGGGAAAAAAGACACTGGAAACACGGAGGCTGTTTGGAAAGATGGTTTAATGGTGGACAGGACCACATGGCTTGAAGCTGCAAAGAAGGATTATCACATGCTCCGAGGTGAAGGAAAAGAGAAGGAAGGCTGATATGCTGAGTGTGCCTGGTTTTTATAACCTCTGTTGAGATTTGAATTTGAGCTTGTATTCTCATTGGTTGTCAGACTCCCATCAGGCCATGCAGGGGCAACTCTGTAGGCTGTCCTGAGTCCCAGGCTTGGTTGAGCCTTGCTGGATGATGATGCACTGAAAAGGACTTTGAGCAATTGCTATAGCTTTACCTGGAGATCTTTGTTATGTAAAGTATTCTGGCCCAGGCCTTAAGGGCCCACCATTAACAAAGGTGGGGGTGAGCTTGTACTTCTGAGGTGAGTTTCTGCTTCTGAGTTTCTACTCTTTTTAGGAGAAATATTCTGCCTTTTTAATATTTCCTAGGATATTTCAATTTTCTAGGAGTGGGGTGGGTGCTAACTTGTACAATTCTGACTAACATTTTCACCACTCTGCCACCCTTTCAGCTTTCCACTCTGCTTCCTTTCTAGGTACAGTTGATGGAGCCTGTGATCCTAAAGCTGCCAAGATCCTAGGAGGCAATTATATTCTCCTGGAAGATGGAACCGGATTGACCTATGAGTGTCCTCAGGGACAGTATCCCCATCCGACACGATTCCGGTTTTGTAATAATGGCAACCAGTGGAGCCTCTTGACGGACAGGGAGGGCAGGACTGTCGAGAAGGCTGAGTGTCGAGGTACAGTGGGTTCATTTCTCAAAAGAGAGGCCTGGTATGACAACTTCTCAGAAGTGGTATTCAGCAGGTTCTGACCGGTTCTGGAGAACCGGTAGTGGAAATTTTGACTAATTCAGAGAACCTGCAAATACCATCTATGACTGGCCCCGCCCCCTCTGCCTCCCGTGTCCCAGCTGATTGGCTGGGTCTTCTTTTGTTGCTCTGCACAGGAGAACAGAACTGGAAAGCAGGCTAGTGGGGTGGGGAGGGAATGGAGATTTTACAGTATCCTTCCCCTGCAAGGCCCACCAAGCCACACCCACAGAACTGGTAGTAAAAAAAATCTGAACCCCACTACTGCAACTTCCCCTCTTCCTTTCATACATTATCACCAACCAAGTCCTGGGTTTTCCACCAGAAGGCTTTTTGTCACTGTATAAAAAAAAAACTGTGGGAGTCACTAGCAGGCTTATCAAAGTGCAAAAACATGTTTACTTTACTTTTGTCTATTGTAAATGTTTATAAAGCTGCCTATCTTTAAAAAAACAACTCTGGGCAGCTTACAACCAATAAAACAATATTCGTCAGAATAAATCGAACAACAATAAGATTAAAACCAGGAAACCAGCATGCAACCTTGAAGCACCCACACACCTCCTTTTAATTTTTAACTTATTCTATTGGTGTTTTGGGGTGGCTCCCATTTCCCTGAACTTGATATGTATCGTGTTTTTATATGGTTTTCATTCTTTTTATCTGTAAACTGCCCAGAGTCACTCTAAGAGTGAGAGGGGCAGTATCTATGTTTGATAAATGAATAAAAACCACTGGTGGCACAGTGGTTAGAATGCAGTATTGCAAGGCAAACTCTGCCCAAAGTCTGGAGTTCGATCCTGACCAGTTCAAGGTTGACTCAGCCTTCCACCCTTCTGAGGTCAGCAAAATGAGGAGGCAGATTGTTGGAGGCAATATGCAAATAAGGGTTACATTATAAACCAGCCAGAGAGTGTTGTACGGGGGTGGTATATAAATATATAAGTCTGAATGCTATTGCTAGTGTTAGGGCTGAGCCCCCAGTTTCAATTTGCTAAGCAAGACAGTTGTTGAGTGAGTTTTGACCCATTTTTATGATCTTTCCTGCCCCAGTTGTTAAGTGAATCACTGCAGTTGTTAAGTTAGTAAGGTGGTCGTTAAGTGAATCTGGCTTCCCCATTGACTTTGCTTGTCCAAAGTCGCAAAAGTGGGGATCACATGACCCCCACGGGACATTGTAGTTGTGATAAATATAAGCCAGTTGCCAAGCATCCAAATTTTGATCACGTGACCATAGGGATGCCACAGCAGTCATCAAAGTGAAAAATGGTCATAAGTCACTTTTTTCAGTGCCATTGTAACTTTGAACAATCACTAGCAATAGCACTTTATAAATTTAAGTGCTATTGCTAGTGATTGTTCAAAGTTACAATGGTAACTTCTTCACAGTGCTTTATAGCACTCTGTTAATAGTTTACAGAGTCAGCCTATTGCCCCCAACAATCTGGGTCCTCATTTTACCGACCTTGGAAGGATGGAAGGCTGAGTCAACCTTGAGCCGGTCAGGATCGAACTTCTGGCAGTGGGCAGAGTCAGCCTGTAATACTGCATTCTAACCACTGCGCCACCACGGCTCTCTAAATGAATGGCTGTAAGTCAGTGGTGGGATTCAAATTTTTTTACTACCAGCTCTGTAAGCGTGGCTTGGTGGGTGTGGCAGGGGAAGGATACTGTAAAATCTCCAGTCAGAGGTGGTATTTGCCGGTTCTCTGAACTACTCAAAATTTCCGCTACCGGTTCTCCAGAAATGGTCAGAACCTGCTAAAACACCACCTCTGCTGTAAGTCGAGGATTACTCATAGTGATATTTGTGTTAGGACATAACTTTCCTCTCATCACTTCCAACACTGTTGCTTCTAGGCATCTTCACAGTCTATGGAATTAATTGTGGCTTCACAATTGTAATGGTCTCTGATGAGCAGGGCCAGAATGATTGTGAATGATGGAACTGGAGGGATCTGGATCTGGGATTGGATAGGACATGCGGAAAAATCGATTGTGTCAGGATTCCGGCAGTTACTCCAATTAAATCATGAGCCTCGAGCCACACTCCCAAAACTATAGAGGATTTATTTGAAGTTAACATTCTACGTCTGGCTAGGGTATACCTGGTTATACCTGGGTATAACCAACTCTGAGATACAAAATTCACTGTAACCCTTGATCCTGCATTTCTCCCCAACTCCTCTGGGTGTATCATCCAACGAAACACGTCCATAGCCAAGAGTCATCAATCATGCTCTCCAATTAGAATTTTTTGAGGCAGAAGCTTCAGCCATCTAGTCAGTCTTTGAAGAATATATGAATGGAATGTACTTTCAATTCCACACTGTTTCCTGTTCTTTGAAACCCCCACCCCACCCCTTTCTTTCTGTTGTCAACTATAAAACGTGTATACAAAATGTTTTATGAGTTGACCGACGGATGTTTTCTCTTCCATCTAGCCATCCGGTGTGTCAGGCCTCTAGAATTTGAAAATGGTGTATTTGAGACCTTCCAGCAATTTTACGAGATCAACCAGGAGCTGAAGTTCACTTGCTATGACGGACACAAGCTGCGAGGCCCCCAGATACGTACCTGTCTCCCCACTGGGAAATGGAGTGGAGAAACAGCTGTATGTGATGATGGAAGTGAGTCTGACTCTTTGCGATCAAAATCTATTTGGGGTGGGGGGGAAACATCTATGGAAATTCTCAATCATCCCGCTCATGGTTGTCCCCAAAATGCTTCTGAATAGAACTAAAGAAGCTTCTGGGATGAGAAACGAAACATTTTTAAAGATTAAAAAAACCAGAAAGTCCAGTTGTCTTTTGGGAAGAGAACGAAAGAAGCACTGCTGAGATTCTCATTGGGAAATGCACATGATTTGAACTTGTAGTTTTCCCCTGATTGCTGCATCCCTCTTGGCAGGTTCTTATAAATTTTGCTACTGGTTAAGCCAGAAGGTCAGGGCTTCTAACACTCTCCGCCATCTTGTTGCTTTTGACCTTTACCCTCAGAGGGTAGTCAAATCCCCTTTGAGGTGTGGACGGATCATAAACATTTAGAGCAATGGCGGTATTCTACTGGTTCAGCCCGGTTCTGTCGAGCCAGTAGCAGCGATGAGCAGTGGAGACCAAACTGTTTCTCTCCATTGCTCTGCTGTTGGGCCCACCTGTCCACCCGGGCTTCCATACTCGCCCTTTGCGTGGCACAGAAAAGTGCCGCGCGGCAGCTGCTGAAGCAACCGGGATCGTGCAGGCTTGCAGAAGGTGAGTTAGAATGCCTCAGTGCCTGCACAAAGTGCACATTTGGTGCGCGTGCATGCAAAGTGCATGCATGCATGCAAAGCGCGCCCACCAAACCACACCCACCGAACTATTTGAATCCCAGCACTGACTTAGAGGCTTTAAAGTCTCCAAGGAAATTTTCTCCTAAACAAGTCAGGTGGGCTGAATATTTTAACCAACTTAATTTTAATCTCTGTTTCATACCAGGAGGGAAGAACATTTTGGCTTCTTATCTGTGAAGATAGCAATGGCAATAACACTTAGATTTATATACTGCTTCACAGTGCTTTACAGCCCTAAGCGGTTTACACAATCAGCATTATTGCCTCCAACAATCTGACTCTCATTTTTACCCACCTCGGAAGGATGGAAGGCTGAGTTAACCTTGAGCCTGGTGGGATTTGAACTGCCAAATTGCAGGTAGCCGGCAGTCAGCAGAAGTAAGCCTGCAGTACTGCATTCTAACCACTGCAACACCGTGGCTCAAGATAAGCTTTCCTACCTGACTCTGTGCCCTTCAAATGGACATGCTAGCTCAGGTGGATGTGAATTGTAGTCTCAGAGGAGGGTGCAGCTGTCAAGAGTCTATCGAAGTCCAGAGGCTTAAATTCATATTGGAATACACATCCAACTGATGAACCCTGGCTAACAACGTGCCATATGCTAAAAAAAAAAAAAAATTGAAGTCCTCACATCTTCAAGTTGCCAAGGTCTGAGAAATGCCGGTTTAGAATGATAGAATTCAAAACCAATGATTTCCCAAGGAGTGCGCATCATACATTGATGATGCACTGTCCCGTTTGATGTTTGGTTTAACTGTTTGCCTCCGTGAGTCCTTGGGAACGTGGTGATGCAAAAATGGAATTTGCAGATAAATAAATACATTGGTGTGTCGTGCCTTCCCCCTCTCGTTTTCAGCTGGCCATTGTCCTGACCCAGGAATTCCAATTGGCACTCGAAAATACGGCACGGAGTATCAACCAGGGAGCACGGTCCGCTACCAGTGTTCTAGAGGGTTGTCTCTTATCGGCTCTAAGGAAAGAGTTTGCCAAAAATCAGGAATTTGGAGTGGATCAGAACCAGAATGTCGAAGTGAGTAAATAGGGTAGGAAAAGATGGGCTTGGCATCTGAAAAGGTGAATCTAAAACTGTTATTGATTTCTTTCTTTTTTGCCATCATTTATGGAACTATTGTTTTTTTTTCTCTACCCTTATTCACTCACTCACTCTCACACACACAACACTGTGATGACCTGGGATGTGACACAAAAATAACACAGTCACAAAAATAGAATAAATTCCCTTTAATGCCTCCAACTTGGCCCAATGTCTAATTATCCTTGTCTGGATATCAAACTCTTAAAGAAAACAGTCTACGGAGGGAGTAAATGCAGTCCGAACCCAAAGTAAAGTTAACTAGAAATTAAAAAAACCCAACACAAACCACACTGAAGTAATTAATACGGCAGGCCAGGATGATACATTGCAGACTTCTACCAGATAACACAGCAACTACAGTTGGGAGGAAGCCAAAACCCAGATAAGCTTCGACAAGAATAATGCACGCTTTGCTTCCAACAACTTTGCCATGTGCAGTTTGTCCTTTTAAACAGTCCTCCCAGCTGCAGCCCATGAAGGGGATCAGGGCCCTTTCCTCCCCCATAGACCACACCACTCACGTTTCTCCCTTATCCATTCCTCCCTAGGATGAAGAGGGGATGGGCCTGGGTCTTCTTCTGAATGCCCATCTGGCCTGTGCCCTTCCCCAGTTTCCTCCACAACCACCAGAGCAACACTCCCACTCCCTGTCAACTGTTCGACCTCCCCCTCAGAGTCAGACTGCAACAGGGGCATGACACACACATACACACACACACACACAAAACACTGGGAACCAAATTCACTATCTCCTTTTTTTCTTTCCCAGGCCCATTCACTTTTGATTCTAAAGAAGAAATCACCACGAAGTTCCTTCCATCCCTCATTGAAGTTGCTTTGTCTGCCAGCCAAGGTAAATTTTTGCAAGCGTGGTAGGATAGGAGACTGCAGCATCGTTTTACCTGGTTTTGTCACTGGAATCATTCGGGTTTCATCAAGGATGTTATATCATCCTTGGTAGAAGGATTATTTGTGAAAGTTTCTAAGGCAATTGTACAATTTCTGATTGCTGCCACCTTTGCGAAGTGGGCCAAGTCAGGAAACTTGAGAGCTTGCCAGAATTTCAGTCAGCCCCATCTTATGCCAAACAGGATCGAAATGTGGGGAGAAGTGCCCTGAGCATCCTTTAGGAAGAGCAAGTGGGGAAAAAAGCACCCTGACTGTCATGCTGCAAACCTCATGCCTTATGTTAGGGGTCGCCAAACTTGGCAAGTATAAGATTTGTGGACTTCAAATCCCACAATTCCTCGGCAAGCATGAAATAGCAATAGCAATAGCCCTTAGATGAATATACCGCTTCACAGTGCTTTAGTCCTCTCTAAGCGGTTTACAGAGTCAGCCCTCAATGATCTGGGTCCTCCTTTTATGACTTCGGAAGGATAGAAGCCTGAGTCAACCTTGAGCCAGAGAGAATCGAACTGCTGAATTGCTGGCAGCTGGCGGTCGGTCTGCAGTATTGCATTCTAAGCACTGCGTCACCATAGCTCTTCACAAGAAATTCACAAGTCTTAAAATTGCCAAGTTTGGAGGAATAGTCAACCCTCCAGAAGATAGGCTCACGATCCAGATGGATCTTGACAGACTTGAACACTGGGCCCTATCTAACAAAATGAAATTCAATGTACAATAAAAGTAAGATTTTACACTTAGGCAAGAAAAACCAATGGTACAGGTACAGACTAAGTGGAAACCTGGCTCAACAATAGTAACTATGAGAAGGATCTTGAAGTCCTTGTGGACAATCACTAGCAGACAAAAAAGCCAATGCAATCCGAGGCTGCATTAATAGAGGGATAGAATCAAGATCAAGATCATGTGAAGTTTTAGTACTACTTTATAATGCCTTCGTAAGATCACACTTGGCATTCTGCACCCAGTTCTGGTTGTGTTGTGGTTAGCCGGCAGCAGGTACAGACGGCTGAGGAGAGCGAGGACTCAGATGAGGGGCCAGGACCATTAGGGAGTGGACTGCTGCCTTCAGAGATTGTGGGGGCTGGCAGCAGTGATGAGGAGGTTCCCGAGGAGGCTGTGCCAAGTGCACATGTGCACAGGATTGCTCACAGATAAGAGCAGCTACAACAGCATGGGCGACTCACGAGTAAGGCTGCAAGGTAATGGCCCCTCCTTCAAGAAGATAAAAGCCAGGTGTGAAACAAATGTTCTTTGCAGAACGCAAAGACGTTTTGAAACTCCAGCCTCGTGGACATTCCAGTATCCTGAGTTTGTATTTAAAGGTTCTTGTATTGCAAATTATATCTTGTCTGTTATCTTTTGGCAAGTCTCGCACAGTTTGGCAAGGCTTGTACTTATCACAGCTAATTATTTTGCAGAAGCATTAAAAGGTTTCTGTTCCTTTTGGATTGTGTTTGATTTGTTGGAAAAGGGTGTGGGTCAGAACAGGTTGCCACAATGTAAGAAAAGATGTTGAGACTCTTTCCAGAGTGCAGAGAAGACCAACCAAGATGATTAGGGGACTGGAAGCTAAAATATATAAAGAAAGGTTGCTGGAATTGGGTATGTCTAGTTTAATAAAAAGAAGGACCATGATAGCAGTCTTCCAATATCTCAGGGGCTGCCACAAAGAAGAGGGAGTCAAGCTATTCTCCAAAGCACTTGAGGGAAGGACAAGTAGCAATGGAGGGAAACTAATCAAGGAGAGAAGCAACCGAGAACTAAGGAGAAATTCCCTGACAGTTAGAACAATTAATCAGTGGAACCACTTGCCTCCAGAAGTTGTGAATGCTTCAACACTGGAAGTTTTTAAAGAAGAGATTGGACAGCCATTTGTCTGAAATGATATTGGGTTTCCTGCCTGAGGAGGGGGTTGGACTAGAAGACCTCCATAGTCCCTCCCAACTCTGTTATTCTGGTGTTTTTTTCTCTCTTCCCTTTCAGGAGCACCAGCTAACAAAAGTGACTCCCTTAATATCTACTTTCTCCTTGACGCCTCAGAAAGCTTTGGCCGAAAAAGGTTCATAAAAGCCAGGGAAGCATTGGTGAAATTAATCCAGAAGGTAGGTTCCATTTTGAAAGCTTCCTGGAACCAGGTTTGCTTCAACAAAACTGAAAGCAGCTTGAACTACAAGACCCATGCTCCAGGGTTGTCAATATTCCTAGAAAGCTCTTGTGACACATGGAAGAAGGGCAGATAGGGTCTTTTTTTTTTTTTAATAATGGCCATGCTATAGAAATTGCCTTGTTAAGTAGTCAATAATCATACAGTATATATCAGTGGTGATATTCTACCGGTTCGGCCTGGTTCACCCAAACCGGTAGTAAAAAAACCAGCTACCAGTTTGGCTGAACTTATATTTCTTTTTTTTTTCCTCTCCTGACGATCAGCTGTTCCAATGATCAGCTGTGCTGGCATTCCCCTCGCTGTCTTACTGCTTCGCCCAGAAGGCTTCCCTGAGGCCCAGGAGGCAAAAAACAGAGCACAGGGAGAGGGGCACACAGTAAAAAAAACCCGCACTCTGTTTTTTTGCCTCCTGGGCCTCAGCGGAGCTGCCTGGGAACAAAAACAGCCTCCCCTGAAACATGACAGGAAATCCTCAATTTACAACCGTTCCTGTAACAATTGTTCAAAATTACAACTACAGACCAGTTTGGGTGAACCGGATGTTAAAGTTACATCTGGTTCACCAAACCGGTATTTCAACAGACTGGCTGGCCCTGCCCACTCTGTCCCTCCCCTCCCACGAGTCTCCACGTGGCCCGTTTTCGATGGAGGTCTCTGCGTGGAGGGTCTGGGAAGGGGGGAAATGGGCCTTCCAGAAGTCCAGAAATGGGCCGGTTTCCAGATTCTGGAGGGCTTCCAGAGCCCAAGGGAGGCTGTTTTCACCCTCCCTAACCCTAACCCAGAGGCCTGGGGGGGGGGGGCTCCTGGACCCTTGGGAGGGCAAAAAAATGGCCCTCCTGGAAAAACCGGAACTTGCAAAACGGGCCTATTTCCAGCTTCTGGTGGGCCTCCAGAACCCAGGAGAGCCTGTTTTTGCCCGACCTAACCAAGGACCTAAGAACTGTTAAGGTAGAGTATTATTATTATTATTATTGATTAATTTTTAGTGAGATTCACAGCCTTTGGGGCTGGTTGATAGCTCAACAGCTCGAGTCTTAACCAAGGACCTAGGAACTGTTCAGTTAATATTATTATTATTATTATTGTTGTTGTTGTTGTTGTTGTTGTTATTGTTGCGGTTGCTGTTATTATTATTATGCAATTATTATTATTATTCACAAAAAATGGTGATGTACACAGCAAATGAGTTGATTATGCTGGGTTTCATATCACAAATCATTAATCAAACACTTTCCAAGCATTTAGGACATTATTTTTCCCAAGCGTTTAGGACTTATTATTATATCCAAGGACCTAGGAACTGTTCAGTTATTATTATTATTATTATTATTATTATTATTATTATTATTATTATT
>NW_020770474.1:0-22779 GCF_900518735.1 Pseudonaja textilis
TATCTCGCAGGCGCATCTTCGTCCGTCTTTTCCGGCCTTTCCCCCCCCGCCAGACCGACGGGCGTCCCAATGGATGGGCACTTTTGCACTGTGAAATGCAGCCTTTTTCCAACCTCTGCAACGCTTCGGTGGTTTGCCTGGATATATATATTTTTTAATGAACAAATATCCACCCAATGCTCTTTTTTATAATATATCCCTCCCCCCCACCCCTTTAAATCTTCTCCAGCATCCGTTTCTCTTCCTTTGAAAAGTGCCGGAGTAAAATTCACTGTACGGAGAAAATCTCGGTGGTTTAGGAAGCCATATTGTATGATACTAAGCCATCTGTCCAACTGCGAAGGGGTCTGGAAGGTTTCTCACACTACTTATGGGATTTATTTATTTTTCTTCTCTCTCTGGTTGCGCCTAGTGCTTAGGGATGGACGTTGAAAAACAGGAGTGGGAGAAGTGTCCAAAAGGATTGCGTATCTGCTCTGTCTCGTCCGATCACCGCGTCTCCATTATGTCGCGCGCAAAAAAAAAAAGACATCGCAAAAACTGCCAAGGGAACCACACACACTGTTTGGGACTTCCTCCCTTCCTTCTTTTACTCTGCACAACCCGTCAACCAAGACACAACCTGATGTGTAAACATTTTCAAATTCTAAAGAAAAACAAAAACACTTACGTCTCGTGTCTCCGTGTGTGCATTTGCAAGACGTGTGTAAAAAGCCGGTTGTACGACTCAAATGTTTTTGCAAACTTGGGCAAATTTTAAGGTGGAGGGAAATCTCAACATGCTGGCCGGGGGGATTCTGGGAATTGAGGTCCACCCATGTTGGCTGGGGGATTCTGGTTGTTGGAAGTCCACAGGTCTTAAAAGTTGGCCGAGGTTGGACACTCCTGATCTGAAACACCTCTGCTTGGAAAGAATGTAGATCTGTTTTATTTTATTTTATTTATTGGAACCGAAGGGCTCCAATCTGATCCAGAATTAGAAACCTGGCAATTCTCACCCATCACCCCCTTAAATCCCAGGATAGCAGAAAGGTAGCAGGCAAACTGGAACGTCTTGATGGAAGGAAAGCCTCCCCGCTTTTCAATCCAGGCAGATCTCTTTGCCTTTTCAAACAGGGCAACATTTCAGTTTGAAGGAGGTTTATCGTGCCCTGCAGCGGAGTCGAGCACCTTGACCAAGTTTGGTTCCCGCCGGATTTAGCCAAAGCGGCTTGGCTGGGAAGCATTTATCTCTCTTTTCAATGTCTTCACCATCACTACAAGGTTCCTATTAGCCCTCTTTTTTCTCCACCTGTCCTAATGTCATCTTTAAATGTGTCCTGTTGGCACCGGAAATGGGAAAAATCTTCACTTTTAAGGAGACAGTCGGGAGGGGGATAAAATTATTGCAGGTGGAAATGCTCAGTTTGGACGTTTGGAGGGTCTGGCTTAACCTGTTCCATCTTTTTCGTTTTGTTTCATTATGTTCCTATGTTTCTGTGTGCATGATACTGTCAGGCGCCTTGCTGTTGTCGTACGTGACTGCCATCTTCTCTCCTGCCACCCGAGTATGCTTTGTATCCAGCTACCACAGTTGTATGTGAACCTCTTAATTAAAGGAACTGGGAAGGTTTTGCTCACCGTCTTTGTTTCTTTGCAAAAACATGCCCGGAACCACATCACAAATTGCCCCATGGGGCCTATTTTAACCCGTGTCCATTTCCTTCGGTTGGGCTTCGTTGGGTTCAACTTTCCCTGGCAATTCCCTCGATTTATTTATTTTTTTTGTTGCAAATATACCCTCCTGTGTAACCTTTTCTTCACCAGGCAAAAATAATCACCAAGGGATTAACTCAGTTGCAGTATCTTGGAAACTTTGGGTATTGGTAAGGATGCAGAGAGAGAGAAGGTGGTCTGTTTGTAGCTCCTGCTAAACCACTGAGGCCAAGCCGGAAAGCAGGCAAACGACTTGGATCTTGAGTGATTTTTATTATTATTATTATTATTCGTGGATAAAATAATTTCCCTGGTGTTGGTGGCAGGCCTTTCTTAATTTGGGAAGCCATCCCTTCTTCCGGTGTATCATCTGATAGTAGCTCATCCTTATCCCGAATTTAAACGTGCCAGAACAGTCTGGAAAACACACCCACTACAGAACAAGCGCTCCTCCTCTAACTGAACAGAGGATGCCATCAGCCGACTAAGGTGGTTCAGAAGACTGCTTTAATTAGTTCAATTAGCTACATCAGCACCCTGTACAAGCATTTCCCAGTTGGACAGGTGGCACAATATTGATTGCCTTGGACCGTCTGGATTCTTCTTTTTAAGAGCTTGCAGTTTTGAAAAAGAGAACGACACATGCAAAGGGTACATACAATCCAGCCAAATTAACCAAAAAAAAAAAAAAAATTAAATAAGAACAGTTTCATTTGGCGAATTTCAAAGGAAGAATATTAAATCTGCCTTTAGTGGTGCTTTGGAAACCAGCACGATTTCCTCTGCAGGATGGGATGCCCTGCAGAATTTTAAACACATGCCGGCTACCGTATTTTCTCTCGCATGCGTCTGTTTGATTTCCCTCTGGGGTGAATTGCGTGGCCTGTTCCAAGAACGGATTAATAATTAACTGCTTGCAGTGGGGAACAGAGTTTACACAAGGTAGCTGAGCAACTGTTTGATTGCCAGAGGAGGCTACGAATTGGCCGGTGCATAGTTCCGCTGGGCCTGTGCGTAACCCAGTTTTGTACCGGTAGGGTGAACAGGCCAGGCAAGATTGAAAGCGGGAGGGATTGGAAAGAAGGGGGGAATCTCTTGCCCGTTAAGGAAGGTTATGTGCAAATTGCACAAAGTGGCTATCCGAGAATGAATGATTGACTGTGAATGCTCTCTGGCCAGAAGAGGAGGAGGAGATGGATGGAAGGAGAGAAAGAGCAGGAAAAGGAGGGTGGAAGACAAAAAAGAAGGAAAGAGAAAAGAAGAAAAGGAGAAAGATGGAAGGAGAAGAAGGAAAGGAAGAGAAGGAGAAAGGATAAGAATAGCAGGAAAGAAGACGATGGAAGGAAGAGAAGAAGAAAAGGAAGAAAAGAATGAAAGGAAGAGGAGAAAGAAGGGTGGAAGGAAAAGGATGGAAGGAAAAGGAGGAGGAGCATGGGAAGAAGAGAAAGAGGAGAAGGATGGAAGGAGAAGGAGAGAATTTAAAATTAAAACCCGCAGCAACTAATGCAGAATTAAACGAACAGCCCAGGCAGAGACGGTAGGTTTTGCCAGGCCTCTTCTTGCGAGCTTACAACGCCATCTTTTGCCTTTCTCACTAGCAGAAGCTGAAATCAAATCCCACACCGGGACTGAGCAGCTGGCAACCTTCCAGGCATTCGTTGGGGTCCAACCAACCTTCTCCCGTAGCCCAAAATCAAGAATCGGCCCATCTGGAAACCCCTAAACGGCTCTTTAATCTTCCCCCGACTGGCCGGGAAGCCACTGTACCCTTCAAAGGCGAGGTGAATCACCTGTGCCTGGAAGGAGAGGAACTGAGGCAGCCGGAGAATTGGGCCAGGTGGTCTCATTCCAGGTTCCCCTGAAGCTCTTGGGCCTCCTTGCTGGGGGTGGGGGGGTTAGGGAGAGGGGAAGGGGAGTGGCGCAATGCCAGGTGGATTGAAGGAGACCCCGTAGGCCTGAGCTCTCTCCTCCTCCGGCAGCCAGACCAGGGGGAGGATGAGTCATTCTCCTTGCTGGTATGGAGCCGTTGCGGTAGCCCAGGCTCTGATGGGAGGGTTTTGCATCGCTTGGCAAGGCTGGGCATTTTTTTTCTCAGCGTGACGGGGAGTTGCTCCTTTGCTCGACTTCCCTCCCAGATCCTCAAAATTACGGACGAGGGAGATCAGCGGCCTCTCTAGCTGCAAGAAATCCCTTGGGAAGCGCCCCCATCAAAAACAGCCCTGAATTTGTTAGGGGTTCTTTTCTTTTCTTTTCTCCTGCATCCTCTCTCTCTCTCTCTTTCCCCCCCTGCACCCCACAAGGAGAACCTGGTGGAATTACATTCCCTAACCTCAGCTGGATGAGAAGCTGAAGAGACCGGCCCCTGGGGAAATCAAGGAGCCCTTGGGGCAGAAAGGGAGGGGGAGAGCCCCCCCCCCCGCAAAGGCTTGGGCAGCGTGGCCTGGGCCTGCCTTCTGGCACCTGGACATGCCTCGTTGGGGCAAAACCTTTTGCAAACAGCCACCGGATCATCTTTGCCATTTCGGGGTCTGCTCCGTTACTGCAACATCCCCATTTTCATCTGGAACGAAAGTCCATCGCCCCGATTAGCTTGCTGGAAAAGGAAACGATGGTACAGGTTAGGGGGAGCTGAGCAGAGACAAATAAAGTCCTGTTTAGCTGCCCTCCACCATTCCCCACCCCACCCTGGGATTGTTCCGACCCAAACCCTTTTCCAGTAAAACACAACCCAAAGGGAACAGAAACCTTTTAATGGTTCTTACGAATCCTCGGTTAAAAGGCTGCTGCAAACTAACTTTGAGAAGCACGAGCCTCGCCAAAACTGTGCGAGGCTGCCAGATAAGAAATATTTCACAACACAAGAGTCTTCAAATACCAACTAAGATACTGCAACATCCACGAGGCTGAGTTTCAAAACGTCTTTGCTTCCTGCAAAGAACATCCAATTCACAGCTGGCTTTTATCTTCTTGAAGGAGGGGCCATTACCTTGCAGCCTTATTCCAGAGTCACCCGTGCTGTTGTCGCTGCTCTTTCCTGCGAGCAATCCTACACACACATGCACTTGGCACAGGCTCCTCGGGAACCTCCTCATCGCTGCTGCCAGCCCCCACAATCTCTGAAGGCAGCAGTCCACTCCCTGACGGTCCTGGCCCCTCATCTGAGTCCTCGCTCTCCTCAGCCGTCCGCACCTGCTGCCGGCTAACCACAAAAGGGATTCCCCGAAAATGGCAAAATCCAGAAGGTGAATGGATTGATTGCCTGGAAGCTATAAGGTTTCCAGTGGTGGTGAAAATAAAAAGAGAATTGAATTGACGTCTGTCAATCAGCGGTGTTTCACCCTGCACTTTAGGAAGCCTGATTTTGTTAAGACTGATGCTCGGGGTGTCAAAAGTGCCTTTTCCAAAAGGCAAATGGACTTACATTTTTCCTTGAGGAGGTTTTGCTTCTCATCCAAGAAGCTTCTTCCGTTTTGACGGAAGCTCTCTTCTTCCTTTCATCAGAACGGGAGAAGCTTCTTGGATGAGAAGTGACAGCTCTTCAAGGAAAAACAAAATCTAGTTGCCTTTTGGGGAGAAAAACACCTTTGGGACAACCATGACTTAGGTGACTGACAATCTCCGTAGACAGGACGCTCGGGGTGTTTTGAAGTGCAGATATGGAGACAGAAACGAGCATCTTGTCTGAGTAAATTTCAAGGTAAAATAAGAACTTCTGAAGGAAAACGCAGCCGGTTTTTAGTTAGGAAGTCAATGACGCTCACCCTGTCCAAGCAGGCCAGCTGCAACCAAGCTTGTTGTGGCAGTAGAAAGTTACTAACCTTGTTTATTTCTTTATGCCGGTCTTTCGTGACAATCTCCTCCAAGATCTCTCCGTCGCCCTTAATAAGTCTGCAAGAGAAACACCTCCACTTGGTACCCCACGCAACCTGCTTTCTGTTGATGTTGGGGCAGCATGATTCTACAGAGCTTGTAAAATTATTACAGGGAAGGAACTGAGTGGTGCGGTGGCCTAGAGGTGGAGCTTTCGCCTCACAATCAGGAGGCGGTGAGTTCGATCCCAGGTAGCGGCCGATATTTCTCTCCCTGTGTACAATGAGTAATTATCTGCTGTGAACTCCGCATTGGTGACAGGAAGGGCATCTGGCCAGTAACCATTCTGCTCCATTCAGTTGCCAAGTTTTCAACCCGACGCAAGGGATTACGGGGTCATTAAAAGACAAAGATTACAGGGAAGGAATCGCCATTCAACCCAGCCGCCCTGCTCCTACCTCATTCGGCCTGTTTCGGGGTCGAGGACTTTCCGTATAACGCTCTGGCGGGCGTCCCATTCCTCTTTCGTCATCGGCTTCATGGCCTGGATGCGGAATTTCTGCTCGTCCGTGAGGGCTGAAAGAGGAACCTCCGTCAGAAAATAAAAGGATGCTATTTAAACTCTTCAATAGACCATAGAAAAGGCTCTGGCTTTTACCCCATAGGGAGAAAGGACCCAGGGGATTTAGTCTGCATGGGGGGGGGGGGGGGGGGAACTACTGGGGGAAGGGAGGGGGGGAGGGAGGGAAGGAGGAGGAAAGAAAGGAAGGGGAAAAGGAAAGGAGGGAAGGAAGGGAAAAAAACCCTGTTCATGATGAACAAATGTTAGGAATGTAAGTCACCTAACAGGTATTTGGGTTGGAAATATATAAACCAGGATAAATATTTTAATACTGTACCTTTAAGAAAATACTAAAGTGTAATTGGGTGTGGTTTCTCAAACGGCCATAAGATGGAGCCAGAAACCTGGGTTGTTTAGTCTTAGTCTTAGTCTCAGAAGTGAGTGAATCTCTGTTTCCTTCTGTTGGAGAGTTTTGCCGTTCCTCCGTTTTTCCTTCTAATTGACTGCTATTCCTGGATTTGATGTAAGTCTGATACTGAACTGTTTTTGACACTGGACTTTGTTATTGGATTATCCCTGGACTGAAAACTGATTTAACTTGTGAATGACTTTGGACTGCCTATTTTGAACTTTGCTTAAACCTTTATGGAAAGTAAAAACCTACATTTAACTGTACAGTGTATCTGTATGCTGTGTGTGCATTATTCTTCTCTCACTACGTCTCCCTGTATGTGCTCAGTCTCCTAATGGGAAATTACCTCAACAACAACCATTGTTGGAAGGGAGGGAGGGAAAAAGGAAGGAAAGGAAAGAAGGAAGGGGAAAGGGAAAGGAGGGAAGGAAGGGGGGGAAAACCCTGTTCTTCATGAACAACGATTGTGGAAAGAGAGGGAGGGAGGAAAGGAAGGAGGGAAGGGGAAAGGAAAAAGAGGGAGGGAAGGAAGGAAGGAGATTGAGGCAGAAGGAAGGGAAAGGGAAGGAGGGAAGAAGGAAGGGGGACTTATTTTATGTTACAAAAGCCTCTCAATAGTACCTCCAACCCTCTTTTTTTGGAGAATTTTTTTTTCCAGGCTCGCTTTAACTGAGTTTACAAATGCCAGCCTTACCAGGTCCAGAATCCGACCCAGCCTCCTTCTGCCACTGGTCCAGCGAAGGGCCGGGGGCCTCCTCCTTCTTAGGTCCCTCCTCTTTTCCCTTTTCCTTCTTGGCTTTCTTCTTCTTCTTTTTCTCTTTTCGTTTTCTCCGCTTCTTATCTTTCCCTTTGGATGCTTTCTTCCTCCTCTGCTTTTTCTTTTCGGATTTGGGCTTGTTGTCGCCGGACCCGTCCGAAGAGGCGCTGGAAGAGGAGGCCGATTTGGAAGAGGAGAAGGAAGAAGAGCTGGTCTCGGAGGAAGAGGAGCTGCTGTCCTTCCTCTTCCTTTTCTTCTTCGTTTTCTTCTTCTTTTTCACTAGAAGGCAGCATGGAACAGAAGATAAACGGGGGCTGAAATCCAGGAGATCTGATCCCACCGGCTTCATTTATTATTGTTCTGACCCAAACCTGGTTCCAAGGAAACCAACACCAAACGGAGGTCACAGCAAAACCTTTTAATGATTCTTTACGAATTCCATTCCTTCACGATTAAAAGGCTGTTTCAAACTAACTGTCTTTGGTAAGAATGAGCCTTGCCAAGGTGGTGCAAGGCTGCCAAGAACACTAGATAAAGTTACTAAGAAATATTTCAAACCCAAGGAGTCTCCAAACACAAACTTAGAGAGTCAGAACATCCACCAGGCTTGAGTGCAAAAAAACTTCTTTGCTTCCTGCAAAGAACTCCGGTTTCTCAGCCGGCTTTTATCGCTTAAGGGAGGGGCCATCCCCTTGCAGTCTTACTCCCGAGTTGCCCGTGCTACTGCAGCTGCTCTTTTCTTCGAGCAGCCCTGTGCGCATGTGCACTGGGCACAGGCTCCTCGGGGGTCTCTTCCTCACTGCTGCCAGCCTCCATAATCTCTGAAGGGGACCAGGACCATCTCCCTGATGGCCCTGGCCCCATCCCAGCATCCCACGCAGGCCCCTCAACCGTCCGCATCTGCTGCCGGTGAACCACAACAATTGTCGTGTCACAAGAGAACCACAAAATAATTCATCACCAAGTGGGTGTGTGCAAAGTAATTCTCCTTGCTAGTCCTACCGAGACCCAACCTGTCTGGAGACCACATCTGAACGGAGTGAGCTGGCTAACCAACTTCTTCAAAATAATTTGGGCTTTTCTGCAACCCTGCAAGTGAAGTCGTCGGTATCAACCTGCTCCTTAAAGCAGTGTTTCTCAACCTCAGCCCCTTTTAAGATGGGTGGAGTTAAATTCCCAGAATTCCCCCCCCACACACACTTTTTTTCCCCCAGGCTGCCTTAAAAATCATGCCTGCAAACAGCGAGAACCGCCACTAAATCTGAGCTTCCTGTTTCAAATGTTAAAATTGCTCAAGTTTCTGGGGGAACTCCTGGGAAGTTTTAAGGAAGGGAAAACCAAGATTTAAGCATAGTTCACAAAATTGTCTGCTACAAGGTCTTGCCCGTTAATGACTTCTTCAGCTTCAACCACAAGAACATACGGGCAAAAAACTGATACAAGCTCAAAGTAAACCGCTCCAAACTCGACTGAATTTCTTCCCTTTAAAAACTGTTCTTGGGAGAGTTTTTTTCTCCAGCTGATGATAACTGGATATTGGGGGCCAAGTTGGAGGAATTAAAGGGACTTTACCGACTTTTGTCACTTGGTTGCTTTTGTGCCACGCCCCTTTGGGTCATCACATCTGACATCATGTTTATGTTCATACCGACACTTGTTATCTTGGATATGTTTGACAAACAAATAAAATAAAATACGATACGTCAAAGCCAAGGAGGACCCTCCTGTGAACTGCCAGGGAACCAAGATGGAAGGTCGAGGAGAAATCCGCATCGTTCTTCCATCTTTCAACAACACTCACTTGAGGACGCAACTGTGCATTTGTTAAGATTCACAGCTATCATCAGCTGGAGAAAAAACTCTCCCAAGAACAGTTTTTAAAGGGAAGAAATTCAGTCGAGTTTGGAGTGGTTTACTTTGAGCTTGTATCAGTTTTTTGCCCATGTGTTCTTGTGGTTGAGGCTGAAGAAGTCATTAACGGGCAAGACCTTGTAGCAGACAATTTTGTGAACTATGCTTAAATCTTGGCTGCAATTTTGGGAAAAGCTCACCGTCTTTGGAAGAGGATAAACTCATCCTGAATTCCTGGGGTTCAGATTCTTTTTTGCTTGCCGGGGATCGGCTCTTCCTCTCTCGGGAATCTTTGCTACTCTTCCTCCTTTTCTTATCTTCCTCCTTGTCTCGTCGGCTCCGGGAATCACTTCGACTCCGGGAATCACTTCGACTCCTCCTGCGTTTCTTAGTCTGGCTGTGAGCCATCTTGCTCTTGGGCCTGTTTTAGACAGACAAAATGCTTTTTAACACACCCCCAGCAGAATAACCGTCACTACTGCAACCCTCTAGGAATGTCTTATTTGTAAAGCTAGAATAGATAAAATTTAAAAAGTGTAAAATAAATTTAAAACAGGTAAAATATAATACAAAATATAACTCCTGTTGTTCATCTCCAACTAAAACTTTATTCTTTTTTACAATGGAATTCTTATCCCGTAGATCTTTAATCTTTTTTTTTTTAATCCATTTTTTTCAGTTTCACTTAATTACTTCACTTAACCACTGGATTAATTCCCATTTCTTTTCACAGGTATTTTGTGGCCATGAGTTTCACAGGGTAACTATGTTATCTTAATTGTATCTGGTGTATAAAATATTTATGTGGTACCACAGACTTTCTTGCAAGTTTATGCTATCACATGAGGAAAACACATGTTCTTCTAGAAAGATAACATACATTATTTTTCTTTTAAACTGGTTAAGATTTAAAGGGGGAAGCAGACAGAAGGGCACTAGCTGAATTGATGCAAAAGCAACAAAATTGATGTAATTTTTATTCTTTTAGGTCTTATTCCTTTTGGAATAGTCACTTTATTCTTAAGGAAAATTGCTCCCCCCTGTTTTATAGCTATCTGTACTCAAAATCTTTACAGTATATTAATATTCTTCCTTTTCTATACCGAATAAGACTTCAGCACTGGCCCTTTAAGAAAAGCTCCCTCTCCTAGCTGTCATTTTAAACTGTCTTCGGCCAATCCGCGTGCACCCCTGCCTTTATAAGCCCGCCTCCTCCTAGTCTCCAGAGGTGGCCGCCTGGGGCGCATGCGTACCAACGACGACCCTGCTCCGCTTTTCTGGATCCGAATTCGCCCAGGTGGTCTTGAACTTACCGAGTCAGGTAAGCGGCTCGCCGGTGGGGCGGAGAAGGCCCGGCACGGCGTGAGGAGGAGGGCCCTCGTTAAGGCGGCTTCTCCGCACCATCCGCGGACCTCAGCCGCCTCGGGAAGCGAACGCAGCCCCCCCTCCCGCCGCAACGGCGACCGTTCGCTAAACTCTGGCGGCGACTTCCGGTTGGTACGTTCCTGGATGAGTCCGGCGGGGAATCGGAGTCTGCGCACTTTGGTTCCCACCTCGGTTAATATACGTGAGCCTTAGATAGGAAGTTTCTTTCCAAATAGAGATTTATTACATTTATTTTATTAAATTCCTATGCCTTCCATCTCACTCTTCACCCACGGCTTTGTCGGGATTTACTTATTTAAATTTATTTAAATCTCTTTCAAGATTCCTGAAGCTGTTGGCTTTCTGAGCACCAGAAGTTAAAAATAGGAGATTTTCCTTTCCAATTTGAGGCTATTGTAACTGAGAAGGAAAGGTACTTATTTAAAAAAATAAAGCATTCAAAATAGTATTTCTGAGCTTTTGATTTAAAAAAGGTATTTAGCTGTTATGCTGGAGAGACACCATCTAAATAGGACTGATATTGCGTGGGATTTTGGCATATGCAAGCAGGGAGCCCCTTACACACCCTCAAACTGATGATATTGCCTTGTTGGGACGTGAAATGTCTGCAAGAAACTCAAAGAGCGCCAAGGACCCCACAGCCGTCCTCCTCCAACCCCACTTCATTCTAGCACTGATGATGTTGCCTAGTTGGGCAATGGAACGTCCGCAAGCAAACTGCCAAGCACTCAGGACTGCACAGAGAAGAGACTATTGATGCCATAGTCAGATTTTGAAAATTTATTAAAACCCAGATATAAAATTCTGCGCTCTCTCCATCGTCTATGTTAATGAGCACACATCTGTGGTCCCAGGAGGGCTGCCCTCCAAAATCCTAGTGAACCCATCACCAAATCCATCCGCCTCAACGAGGTCAGGCACTCTGTTGCACATGGGACAAAGGTGGTTGCGGACAGCGGATGATCGCATCCAGATAATCAGGTTCCTGCGCTCGCCAGAGGCAATGGGCAGTGCCCCGTGTAGCTGCCCTCCACGATGGAACAATCCGTAGTACAGCAGGTGTTCGACCTCAAGGTAATTTGGCACAGGCTTGGCATCCTTGAAAAAAAAATGGACAAAGATCACCAGGTTAAGAGCTGTTTCAGCAGTTGTGGTCTTCGAATCAAGGCAGTGGAAACTAGTGGTTAAGACACCCGGCTGGAAACCAGGAGATTGTGAGTTGTAGTCCTGCTTTAGGCACAAAAGCCAGCTAGGTGACCTTGGGCCAGTCACACACACTCTCAGCTCACTTCACCGGGTTGTTGTGAGGAAACTAGGAGGAGGAAGGGATGTTAGGTATGTTTACTGCCTTGGGTTATTTCTAAGAATAATACAGGCAAGATGTCAAGAAAATAACCAAAAGTTATAACCACCGTACACCCAGGTGATTATAGCTTTAATAATTCATAGATGTATAAAATAAGTACTACCTCGAGGTAGAGAAGGTCTCCAGCAGAGCTGAGAAAAGTTTGACTATTATAAAGACACCTGATCTCAAATCTGTCATATAGTAATTAATTGCCCATCCCAACTATGTTGATGTGAAAAAAGATTACAATCAATTGTACTAAGCTTGTATTTTAAAAGAGGCACCTGTCTAAATTCTGCAAAATAAAGGCTCCCTTCGGCGAACTCTTTCCCCAGGGAAACATTGAGGGTCACTTCCGCGTTGTCGTAATGAGTGTGCAAGTCCAGGTCTTCATGCGGTGCGTATTTCACCACAAAAGCTTTGTGGCTGTCCAGGCAGCTCCCTCCACAGTCCGGGTAAAGCAGCGCTGTCAGGGGTTGCAAATATTTCTCTCGCAGAGGTGTAAGAAAAGTTTCGTCCAGTCCAAGTTCATTCAAAAGCACCTGCCATAAATGTGAACAAGAAAGTAAGGGCCAGAAGATAAAAGAAGAAGAAAATAAAATGATGAATATTCTAGCAGAAGATTCAGGTTGATCTTTTTCCAGGGCTTTGAAAAAAAAACACATGTTTTTTATGATGTCAAGCATTAACGCTGTAGCATTGGTAATTGTTTTGTATTTAAGTGAGACAGGATAGAATGCAAGCAACCCTCTTTAATGTGAGAAAGTGCATTAAACAAAACTAATTCCCACATCAACGCCCCCGTTACATTCCCCATTTCTGCCATCTGCAAGATGTGCATCTCACCCCATAGTTATTCATAGAATTGGGTCTCCCCTTGGGCATCTCGGATTGTTCAAAATGTTCTAGCTCCTCAACAAAAGCTTCGCAGAATTCCTTGGTGAATATTGGCAACCGGTATATTCTCTTATCTGAAATAGAAGAAGAAAGTAACCAGGGAAGGGAATGAAGAAATCCACTTTATTGCCTATTAGTAATAAGTATATTTTCCAGCTGATAAAATAAACTAGTCCCATTTTTTTTGTTTTTATAGTTAAAGCTTAGAAGTTTGTGGACAGGAAGCCATAATTCAAGATTTTTTAATTTATTTGCATATAAAATGATGAATTTCCCCAATTGAATGGAACTTCATCAGCAAGGGCAAGAAAGATTCATCTGTGCGTGAGAATCTGAGCCTTTCCTGAGCCAAACAGTCGTAAGCTCACCCTGCAGGCTACTGATAAATGAACAGTGTTTTTACCTGATAAGGATTCCACACGGTGTAGGAGACCCTGGAGATCAGCATTTTGGGATGTGCAGTACTTGACGGTTTCTAAAAATTCCGGGTTAAAAAATGATTCCTACCATAGCAGGTGGGGATGAGGAAAGAACAAGAGAGACAGAATTGAACAGAATAAACGTTCCTTCTAATTAACTGGCCTATCACTTGCATCCATTTTTGGGGGGTTCCTGCCAGCGCTCTTAACTCTAGGGACTGGGAGCAGGTTGCCAGGCTGCATGCTCCCCCCTGCCCAGGTAAATTATCCCCCTACCTCAATCACAGGTAAAGGAGTTGGTATCAACATCTAGATTATGTGGTTTCCTCTTTGTCAGAAAAGGCTTTGAAGCCAAAAAGTTAGTCTCACTGCTTCATAATTAGCCTAAGTTTCCTCCCGCTTCCTCCAAGTCCTCTAGCATAAACCGATGTGCGAACACAACGAAACACATCCTTTACCTGTAAAATATATAGATGTGGGTGCTTTGGTCTGTAATTCTGAGAGATGATTGCTTTTCTTTCTCTGGACAGACGGTCCAATTCCTTTCTTCTCTGCACTTCATTTTCAACCTGCAACAATTCAATCTGACTGTTTATAAAATGTTAAGATTACGATATACTTTAACAGATACAAGGGAGATTTCCTCCTCGCTTTCTTGTTTACAGAAACAGTGAGAGGGTCTCATAAAATTCAAAAAGTACCAGGCCAGAAACTGAGTTCTAGTACACATAAATCTGTGGGTGATTTTTGGTCAGAGTCTCTTGCACCGCCCAACCCCCTCTCAAGAGGAACGGTGTGGGGAAAATAAGAGGCAAGAAAGCATTTTGTACACACTGCCTTGAGTTGTACAAAAAAGGGAAGGATACAATTATAGAATCGTAACCATCTTCCAGTTGTGTGGTTCTTTCAAGCTAATATTATGGAATAAGCCACAATTGCATGATTCTTCAAAATAATGTAACAATAAGAAGACTGAAATTCCACAATGGTGTGATTCTTCCAGGTGATATATGTGGATAGAATTATATAAGCATGTGGGCATATATACTATATATCAATATGCCTCACTAGATATGGATATAATTTAAGAATTATGCTGGTGTGATTATTGTAGCTGATATAAAGCAGCAACGATACTGTGGCGTAATCCATAATTGTATGTTTTTTCAAAATAAGGTAAGAATACTGAAATTCCAGAGTTCAGTGCAATTCTTCCAGCTGATACATACTGGTAATTATGTAGCTATGCAATGTGTGTATACATATATAAACATCTATTTTGTCTATGTACGTACGTGTGTAGATAGATAGATAGATAGATAGATAGATAGATAGATAGATAGATGAAGGAAGGAGGGGAGAGGAAGGAAAGGAAGTAAAAGAGAAGGAGAAAGAATAAAAAGAGCAAATGGGAGAGAGGAAGGAAGGAAAGAATGAAGGAAGGAAGGACTAATAAGGAAGGAAAGAAAAAACTGAGGAAGGAAGGAAGGACTAATGAGGGAGGGAAGGAAGGGCAGGAGAAAGAAAGGGAGAGCAAGTGGGAGGAAAGGAAGACAGGAAGGAAGGAGAGAAGAAAAGAGAAAAAGAAAGAAGAAAAAGGATTTTTTTTCTAATCAGGCTAGTGAGATTCTTCGGTTGAAAAGGGGCAGAACTAATGCAACCAAAGCCCGGAGGGGCTTCCTTCGCAGCCTCGCCCGCCCAGACCTCTCGAAGGACGGCCGCGAAGTCCTCCTCGCTCCTGCAGCCGCGCTGCCTCAAGACCTGCGGGGGAAAGAACGGGGCTCAGCAGGGCGGGGAGGATGGGGGCGGTAGTCCAGCCCTTCCCCTCCCTCCCATTCCCAACTGCGGGCGAGGGATCCTCCGCCGCCCCTCGGCTCACCGGCCCGTAGTCCCTCCGCAGCTGCTCGGGGTCGCCCCGGTAGCGCAGGTGGAGTCCGTAGCGCTCCACGAAAAGGTTGTCGGTGAGGAAACAAGCGCAGGCCAGGAAGCGGGACCGGCCCGGCCCCAACACGCCGCGCTCCATGTTGTCGGCCGGGCCCGACGGCGGACGGAACCCCGGTCGCCCGGGCAACGGGTCCGTCGCTCAAAGCGCCCCGGCCGCCAACCCGCGTCAGGGAGCGTCTGCAAATTACCCAGCGGCTCCAAAAGAGGACGAAAGCCAAGGTCGGAGCTTCTCTTCCAGCTCTGGAGCTCTGCTGCAGAGGAGCACAAACCACGGCCCCGAGGAAAGCGAGGAGCCCCTTTGGGCCGGGGCCAAGTCCATTTCGTGGGTCCCAAAAGAGCCTCCCAGCGGATTTATTTATTTATTTATTTATTTATTTGCAAGCCAGCCTGGGAAAATCTGCAATTTTGCCATTTGGAAGAAGGCAGCTGCCATTGCATTTTTTTCCCTAGAGGGCTCCTTTGTTTAAATGCAAAACTTTCTCAATAGGAATTTTTGTATACTGATGTGGGGAGAAAGTTTAATTGTTGAGCAGCAGTTAAATGCACTGGTTGGGGGATTCTGGGAGTTGGAGTCCACCCGTCCAGCCGGGCAAGAGTCTGGCTGCTCGGGACTAGAGGAATGAAGACCGCTTTGTTGCAATGGGAAGCTCCATCCTATTTGTCCAGGAACTTCAAGGGAATTCAACTCTACTCATCTTAAAAATTGCCAACTTTGGAGGAAAAATCCATTGCTAAAGCTTCCATTTGCTTCAATCTGGGTTAAGGATTAAGCCCCAGTTACCTGGGTTGACCCACCAACCATGGTGAATAGAATAGAATAGAATAGAATAGAATAGAATAGAATAGAATAGAATAGAATAGAATAGAATAGAAGAATAGAATAGAATTCTTTATTGACCAAGTGTGATTGGACACACAAGGAATTTGTCTTGGTGCAAATGCTCTCAGTGTATATAAAAGAAAAGAACATTCATCAAGAGTCAAGAATCATAAGGTGCAACACTTAATAATAGTCACTGGGTACAATAAGCAATCAAATCATATTTATAATCAAATATATAATCAAATTATAACTTAGCCAATGGCTACCCTCAAGAGGCTAAGCCACAAATCAGTTGCAATTTATGGGCGAATCCAGTTTCCGCTTTTGCTACCAGTTATACTTTTGTTCATCTCCCCAAAACTGTTTTGAGATAAGCAGTGAAGTGGCTGCTCAGCCGAGGGAGAAAAATCTGTCTGAATCCTGGAACAGATGGGTAGAAGGGAAGATCACTTCCCAGTCGTGCAGAAAAGGACGATGAGGGAGCAAATTCCACACTGCGCATTCATTGCCCTGAGTTGTGCAAAACAATCCTCCATGAATTCAGGGAAACAGCAAAAACTTCCCTCTCTCTGAACTGAACTGATTTTCCTTAGTGGGCTTAGCAGGGATATTTCTGGAGGCTGCATATATAATACAGTAACAGAGTTAGAAGGGACTTTGGAGGTCTTGTAGACCAGCCTCCTGCTCAAGCAGGAGACTCTATACCATTCCAGACAAAGGACTGTCCAGTCTCCTCTTTAAAACCTCCGGTGTTGGAGAACTCACAACTTCTGGAGGGAAGCCATTCCATTTATTTAGTCCAAAGACAAATTCCTTGTGTGTCCAATCATGCTTGTCCAATAAGGAATTCTATTCTATTCTATTCTTCTATTCTTTCACTTTCTATTCTGTTCTCTACTCTATTTTCGATTTTACTCCATTTTCTATTCTATTTTCTTTCATAATTCTATTTTTTATTCTATTTTCTACTCTTTTCTATTCTATGTTCTATTCTTATATTCTATTCTTTCCCTTTTTATTCTGTTCTATTCTCTATTTTCGATTTAATTCTATTTTCTATTCTATTTCTTTTTGTATTCTGTTTTCTATTATTTTCTTTCATAATTCTATTTTCTATTCTATTTTCTACTATATTCTATTATTTTCTTTCATATTTCTATTCTATTCCATTTCCTATTCTATTTTCTATTCTATTCTATTTTCTACTTTATTTTCTACTCTATTATTTTCTTTCATATTTCTATTCTATTCCATTTTCTATTCTATTTTCTATTGTTTTCTTTCATATTTCTATTCTATTCCATTTTCTATTCTATTTTTTATTCCATTCTATTTTCTATTCTATTATTTTCTTTTATATTTCTATTCTATTCTACTCTGTCAACCCTATTAATTGACAGTTTTTAATTAATTCTCTGATTAATTCTAAGTTTCAACCATGTCAAATGTGAACCCCCCTCACCCCAATGCCCCAAAGGCCCCGGACTCCAGATCTACCTAGAGCATCCCATCCTGGTGCAGACAGCAAGAAAGAGCCTTCCCCAAAAGCTTTGCAAAGCGAGGGGCACTTGTGCATCGTCCCTTACGCGAATGCAAAGCCCATCTGCACAGCTGCATTTCCTGGATAAAAGGACTGCGCTTCCCAGCTGCAGGCCAGTGGTCTCCAAACCCCTGCAGCCCCAGGCTCTGGAAGCCAGTCCCTTGCCCGGCTGGAGCCTTCCTTGCAACATGGACTCTGCCTTGCAAGTGGCCGAGGAAGAGGAGGAAGAGGAGGAGGTGGCCGACGAAGGGTCCTGCAGCCCCAAGAGCAAGTTTGAGGATATTTTCCGCCTCCTCTCCGAAGGCAGCTTTCCAGCCAGCTTCGGCTCCATCAAACGGAAGAATCTCAAGCGCTACGCCCAGAAATTCATTGTGGAAGGTGAAAAGAAGGGGGAGAAGATGCTCTGAGGGGGGGTCACATCTGCAGCTGCAGCAGCCCAAAGCTGGCAAGGAGGCACCGGGACATGGGCAGGGTTGGGGGGGGAAGGATGCCGCCGCCGGGAAAGATGGGGGAAGGAAGGGGAGGGTGCAGAAGCTGCTGCCGCCGCCAGCAAAAGTCACCGTGGGATCTCCTCGTTCCTTCCCTCGAAAAGATCTGAGAGGCTTTAGACTGATTGGAGGTGATTTGGGTTTTAATCTGGAACTGAGAAATTCGAGTGGCATCATACCAAGGAAGTCATTCCAAGCAAGGTGGTTTTTTAAATTTTAAATTCAAGATGTTAGGTTCAGTAAATTTAAAACTGAATCTCTGTCCATCCTTCTCCTTTGGCTTCCCCTTCTTCTGCTTCTCCTCCTTCCATCCTTCTTCCATTCTTCTACTCCTCTTCCTTCTCTTTCCTCTTTTCCTCCTCCTCCATCCTCCTCCTCTCGCTTCTCCTTCCATCCTTCTTCCATTCTTCTACTCCTCTTCCTTCTCTTTCCTCTTTTCCTCCTCCTCCATCCTCCTCCTCTCGCTTCTCCTTCCATCCTTCTTCCATTCTTCTATTCCTCTTCCTTCTCTTTCCTCTTTTCCTCCTCCTCCATCCTCCTCCTCTCGCTTCTCCTTCCAGTCTTTCTTCCATTCTTCTCTTCCTTCTCTTTCCCCTTTTCCTCCTTTCCTCCTTCCTCTTTTCCTCCTTCCTCTTCTTTCTCTTGTCCTTTTCCTTCCATTCTTCTCCTTCTCCTTCCTCTTCTCCGTTCCTTCTTCTTCTCTTCCTCGTCTTCCTTTTCCTTCTTCCTCTTCTTCCTTTCCTCCTCCTCCTGCTCTTTCAATTCCATCCTTGGTCCGCTGGTTGGATCAACACCATTTCAAGGACATTTTATGGAAGGATTTAATGTAAATACATTAAATCCTTCCATAAAATGTAAAAGGGAACCAGTGGGGAGATTGACAGGTGCAGAATTACAGGTGCCCCTCGCATTAGACACGGTAACCGTTCACTGCACCCCGTTTTCCAAATTCTTTTTCCTTCTCATTGCATTTTCTCATTGGTGTTCCTTTTCTCCTTGTGCAGGAGGTTGCCTCTATTATGTGGGCCCCAAAAAGGAGGAAAAGCGAGAAGTGGTGGTTGACCTCAAACAGCGGCGGAAGGTCTTCCTGGAAAGCCACTTCACGGAGCTGGGGAATCACCTGGGCCAGAAGAAAACGGTGCACCGGATTCAGAGCCGATATTATTGGCTGGGTATTGTGAAGGATGTGGTAGACTGGGTAAATGTTTTTTGGCGGGGGGCAGTGGGGAGGAAAAACGGATTGGTTTAGGCAGAGAAACGGGTTGCTTGGAGCATTTTGGAGTCCCAGAGATCCAAAAGGAAGCCAATTGTTTGCAATGATACAGGGAGTCCCCGACTTAGGTGGTACGGTGTGAGTTTGAACCTGGGTAGAGGCAGATATGGGCACAATGAGAATATATCCGCTGAACATAATAACCCCACGCTGGTGACAGGAAGGGCATCCGGCCAGTAAAACACTCTGCTCCCAGGCTCCACCACCCCCCAAGGGATTATGGGATCATTAAAAGAGGATGATGAAGAGGTGGTGATGACGATGATGAGGGTGGTGATGATGATGAGGGAGTCCTCGGCTTACGACACAACGGAGGGCAGGATTTCCATTGCTAAGCAAAGTGAGTTAAGTGAGTTGTACCCGATGCTACGCTCTTGTCTTGCCTCGTTCTTAAGTGAGTCTGTGATAGTTGAAACAAATCATGTGGTCATTAAGCAAACCCAGCTTCCCCGTTGACTGCTTGCCAGACGCTGTCTGGGAAGGTTGCAAACAGGCGATCACGTGACATACACACGCTCCCAGGATGTTGCAACTGTCATAAGTACATGCCAGTTACCAACCGTCCAAATTTTGATCAGATGACCATGGGGATACTGCAACGGGCGTTTTTTTTTTTCTACCTGTCCTTCCTCCAGATCAAGGTGTGTGAAACCTGCCAGAACGCAGAGCACAGCAAGAACCTTGCCAAAAAAATCCAGCCGCTTAAAGTGGAACTGCCCTGGGAAGTTGTGGAGCTGGATATTTATGGTACGTGCATCGTTTATTCCAATTTGTGTGGCTTTTAAAACACTGGGGAAAAAGTGTTTTCCCACTAGTGCAGGGTATTTTTTTTTTCCAGATAAACTCAAGCGTGGATCTATTTAGTTGCCACAGAAATTGATCGACGGGCTTGTCACCTGAGCCTGGCACCATGGGCTGAAAAGGAGTGACTGGCCCAAAGTCACCCAGTTGGCTTTCGTGACTAAGGCAGAACTAGAACTCACGGTCTCCTGGCGATTGGCCCAAAGTCACAAAGCCTGCTTTCATTCCCAAGGCAGAACTAGAACTCACGGTCTCCTAGTGATTGGCCCAAAGTCAACAGCTGGTTTTCAAGGCTAAGGCAGGACTAGAACTCACAGCCTCCTGGTTTCTAGCCTGCTATCTTTTTAAACAAATGCTGGTTTTCACTTGGCGACCTGATAGCCTTCTCCACTTGCTACCGAGTCCCTTTTCTGTCCTTTTCTCCAGAGTAACTGCCTGGTCTTTATCTTGCGTGTCTTCACCTAAATCTCATTGAGGTCACAGCGGTAACTGACTCTCTCTTTGCGTTCTGTAGGTCCTTTCCCGGAGTCCAGACAAGGCCACACTCACATCCTCGTTGCGATGGACTATTATACAAAATGGGTGGAGGCTCTCCCTTTGTTAAAAAGAGATGCTTTCTCGGTGGCCAAAGGATTGGTTTCCTTGTATTACAGGTGAGCTGACCTCTTCTGCTATTATGGGATTTAAGGTGGTAGCTGAGCATAGAATGGGCCCCTAATATTAGGATTTCGTTTCGAGCTACAACAAAAGATAGATTGGAATGCCTTATCAGATGCCCTGCATGGACACGCCAAATAATTTCAACCTACAAAAATCTACAGTACTTACTGTAGGAGTATTTCTCTTGTGATTTTTTTTTTTTAAACAGGTTTGGGGCATCCAAGAATATCTTATGCAATCTGAGCTGGGACTTCTGCGAAGAGGTGAGTCAGAATTTTCATTCCCTGGATCAGTATTTGTCAACTTCAGGAACTTGAAGGTGGGTGGGTGTGGACTTCAACGTCCAGAATTCCCCAGTCAGTCACGCTGGATGGAAATCCTGGGAGTTGAAGTCCACACATTTTTAAGCTTGCCATGCTGGTTGGGGAATTCTGGGTGTTGAAGTCCACACACCTTTAAGGTCACCACGTTGTCTGAGGAATTGGGGATTTGAAGTCCACACATCTCACGGTTGAGAAACATTGCCCTAGAGGGCTTTACTTCTGCCTTCTGCTAAGTCTGTGTCTCCATACTCCCTCTGAGAAACTTATCATCAAGCTATTGAAAGATCTATTTTTAATCCTGTTGGTTTCTAAATATATTCCGTCCGTCTGCTTATTCTCCTCCATGGGCAGGACCTCAGCAGTCCACGCCAAAAAGGAGAAAAACTACACCGCTATTTCTACCTCCAGCTATTCGCACCTTTGATTACTCTCATGTAGAAAGTCCAGAGCCCAAAGTTCCATAGTAGTTGTCAGGGCTTCAACCAATCCACCCCCATTCAAATCATAAGTCTCTAGCCGCATCTCTCGGAGTAAAAAAAATGATTTATTAGGAGTGGCCGTGTTGGTGTTAGCTGGGTGGTAGCCGACACTAAAATACACCATTCATTTCCCCCTTGACCCTGGTATTTCCCCCACCCCCTGGATGTATATTCTCCAATGGGACACATCCATAGCCAAGAGTCATCAATCATGCTCTCCAGTAATAATCTTGCGTGCCAGAAGCTTCGGTCACTTAGAAATTATTTGAAGCATTTAAGGAATGCACTGCTTTCCTCCACTCGCTTTCCTCCCTGCTGGCAGCTAAAAAGACCAAAGGAGTATTTATTAGTTGACAGTAGTTTTGCATTTCCAGGTGGTCAAACTCTTATTAGAGAGGTGGAACATTACTCAAAGTCTCACCCCGGCCAGCTGCACGAACCTGGACAACCGCACCAACGACATCCTGAAATCCTCCGTCTACAACGTGGTCAATGAGAAGCCGGACGAATGGGATGAGGCCCTCGAGCCAATTCTGTTCGAGATCCGCACGTCCGTCAACCCTGTGACCAAATACCCCCCTTTCTTCCTTCTCTACAACAGATACGCCTGTCTGTCCTCGGAGGTAAAGGAGAACCCATTCCACGGGCCCTAAGTCACTTTTTTTCCAGTGCTGTTGTAAGGAGCGGTTACGAGACGAACGCTTGCGTATTGAGGACTAGCTGCTCTGTATGTCTTTCTTGCCCAGCCCTAGTAGAGGAATGAACGCATTCTCATTCTGGCCGAGTATATTTTCTATTCTTCTTTCCCAGGCTGAATATAAGAAAGAAGAGGGATCCGGGGGCTTTAAAGGCAGCTGCCTCCCGCCATTCACAGCTGCTGCGCAGGAGCAGCAGAACGCCGTGAAAGAAATTGTAAGTCAGACGTAAGATCCCTGTGGCCGGTCCTCAATTTACGACAGGTCACTTAAAAAGCGTTTGAACTGCTTAACAAAGCTGTTGACTGCTTTTTTCTTCTTCCTTTTTTATATATTATATAATTGATAGATAGATAGATAGATAGATAGATAGATAGATAGATAGATAGATAGATAGATAGATAGAAAGAAAAAGAAAGGGGAAAAAGATAGATAGATAGATAGATAGAAAGAAAGAAAAAGAAGGGAAAAAAGATAGATAGATAGATAGATAGATAGATAGATAGATAGATAGATAGATAGACAGAAAGAAAAAGAAAGAGGGGAAGAAAGAAAAAGATGATAGATAGAGACAGACAGACAGACAGAAAAAGAAAGAGGGGAAGAAAGAAAGAGA
>NW_020770475.1:0-22774 GCF_900518735.1 Pseudonaja textilis
TGGGTGGCTGGTTGAGGTGTGTTTGGGCTGGAGGTATGGGGGGGGGGGTCTGTTTCTGCCCAGGTGTTTGCTTGGCTTGTGGTGTGGAGATTTTTTTGTTTGTGAGTGCAGGCTTCCAGATAATTGATAGACTGGTGGAGTCATCTCTTCTATTCATGCTTTCAGGTCTTTTTTCAATCTCTATGGCTTCTTTGATAATTCTGTACCTGGGGTTTTCTATTGTGGCTAGGGTTTTGGTGCCATTGAAGTCGATGTTATGACCTGTGGCTTTCATGTACTGACTAATGAGGAAGTGTGTTCCAGCTTTTTTTACTGCATTTTTGTGTTCATCCAGGCGGGTACTTATTCTTCTATTGGTCTGTCCGATCAGGATGAAGAAAAAACCATTCTAATACAGCAGAAGGCTAGCACCAAATTTAAAACAGAAACAGCTGTGAAAGCCTGACACACAGATGAACTTAATACACAAGACTGATGATGGCAGATGAGATTCTGCCGAAACGTTGCTTTACAGCCCTCTCTAAGTGGTTT
The DNA here is from genome assembly GCF_900518735.1 of Pseudonaja textilis. Next base: position 532 of record NW_020770475.1, read on the forward strand.
ACAGAGACAGCATATTGCTCCCCAAAACAATCTGGGCCCTCATTTTACTGACCTCGGAAGGATGGAAGGCTGAGTCAACCTTGAACCTGTGAGAATCAAACTGCCAGCAATCGGCAGTCAGCAGAATTAGCCTGCAATACTTCATTCTAACCATTGCACCACTACGGGTCATGTATATCTAGCAATATATCAATTCAATATATTAATTCAAACCCACTGGATGTTAATTCATTATTTGTTTTGGTTCATCACACTGTCAGCCTGATGATTCAGACTGGATTTGACATTTTTGTCCGCCTATTGAGTCCTTCCCAAGGATCTGGGATAGGTAGATGTTGATGTTTTATGATGTCAAAGGTACTGTCATGGCATATAAGCTGTTCACAGTAAAGCTGCCTTTTGCAATTGGTGAATTTGTCAGTGCTGATCATATTCAAATGGTGCTTCAGTCATTTGGGGAAGGCACCCAAGGTGCCTATGACTATTGGTACTATCTTTGGTTTCTTTTGCCACGGTCATTCTATTTCTATTTGCAGGTCTTTGTTACCTTCTCTAGTACTTTCTCTTCTATTTTGTTGTCTCCAGGTATGTCCACATCCGCTATCCAGACGTTATTGTTTTTCTTATTGACAATTGTTTAGTCTGGGGTGCTATGTGGCAAGCGAATGTCTGTTTGAATTCTAAAGTCCCAGAGCAGTTTAGCGTCTTCATTTTCTATGACTTTCTCTATTTTATAATCCCACCAGTTCTTGCTTGCAGACAAATGGCATTTCTTGAAAATCTTCCAGTGCACCATTGTTGCTACCATTGTCACACCATTGTGTATGGTTAGTCTGTATGATCTTCTTGTAGCATCTTAACAGGTGGGCCATTGCTTCTTCTGCTTCTTTACAGATGTGGCACTTGCTTTCTGTTGTTGTCTTCTCAATTCTGGCTTTGTATGTTTTTGTTCTTAAGACTGCAGCCAGAATTAGCCTCTTTCTTCAACTTTCCTGCTCTTAGCCATTGCCAACTCTTTATTATTATCTGTTAAATTTGTTTGCAGCCCTTCTCGCCACTACTAATTCCAGAAAAATACAATGGACTCCCCATTCTTTTGGGAACTTGAACCTGCTCCCAATGTCCCTGGGTAAACCATCTTCCTTCCTCTCTACCTGCCTTTTTGAATTGACATTCTCTATGCCTCTTTTAGCTGAATCTTTATCCTGCTCAGGAACAATGAATCTTTTTTCTGATTTTCAATAATGAACTGGATTTTCTCATTATTTTGGCCATCTCTCTCTCTTTCTCTCTCTCTCTCTCTCTCTCTCTCTCTCTCTCTCTCTCTCTCTGTGTGTGTGTGTGTGTGTGTGTGTGTGTTTGTGTGTGTGTGTGTGTGTGTGTAATACCACTCACGAATCATCACAAAATCTCCAGAACTGTAAAGCCTACAAATTTGGCATGTATATTCCTCTTGGCTTCCAGGTATTCACTAAGAAAGGATTTTTCTAAAATGACCATCAGAGCATTTGTATTTCCTATATTATTATTAACACGCTTTGATGCTAAGGAGTTGTGTTTAATCCAGCGGGGTGCTGCAGGAGGCGTCTGTCCCATCTCCTCCCACCCCATTTCCCCACTGACCTGCAGAGTAGAACTACAATGCTGATCTGGCCCTCAAAAAAATCCAGTTTGACACCCTTGGTCTAAGAGATACAGAAACAAGCCCAGGAGATTCCCAAGTGTTGGAGAGTTCTGGACCAAGATGATAACATTATGGCTTAGGAAAAAAATGCATTTTTCTTTCCGGTGTGCTGCACTTTTTATCAAGACACTCTGATCTTCCTAAAATGCAGAGATGGTATTCAGCAGGTTCTGACTGGTTCTGGAGAACTGGTAGCAGAAATTTTGAGTAGTTTAGAGAACCAGCAAATCCCATTTCTGACTGGCCTGCCCCCATCTATTCTCTGCCTCCCATTGAGTCCCAGCTGATCGGCTGGGTCTTCTTTGGTTGCCCTGCACAGGAGAATGGAGCTGGAAAGCAGGTTAGTGGGGTAGGGAGGGAAGGGGGATTTTGCAGTAACCTTCCCCTGCCACACCCACAAAGCCACACCATGCCCACAAAGCCACACCAACAAAACCAGTAGTAAAAATAATTGAACACCACCACTGCTAAAACGGAGTAAGATCTTACAGGCTATAGATGTGTCATTTGGTAACTCTCTTCTTAGATGGAAGAGCAGCAATACTATGAAACCTTCCAGCATTTGTAAAGGCCATTAGACGATGCTTGGCAATTCGTATTATTATTATCATTGCTCAGTTGCAATGTTTGCCATTCCAAGCTACTGAGTTTCTTGGCAACATGGCCACCTTTATCATTTTTTTTTTCCCTTCTGCCCTGAGAGATGCTCTTGACTCCATACAGCAATTGCACAGTTGTTGGTAATATGATTAATACATGTAGTACGCTGTTGTACATGCATTACCGTGGCACAATTTCCCATATTCCCTCAATAGTCTGGTGTTCTCTATTCCCTTAGCAGATTAATACTTTAACACAAATTACTCAAGGGTTCCATTGGGAGAGGTTTAGCTGAAGGACCTTGGGAGTTGAAACAGAGCAGGAAAAGCTCTTGATCTTTAAGAAGTGATCGGCTTTGTGTTTTGAACTATTTGCTTGGCCTATAACTGAAGTATCAAAGTAAAAAGCTGCGAAGTTATTCTTGGGACAAGCCTAAAGAAGAACGATATTAGATGTGTGCGGCATCTGCCTTTAGGTTTGCTTCTCCGCAACGTCCTACAGGATTGTGTAGCTCTGAATATAGGTAAAGGTAAAGGTTCCCCTCGCACATACATGCTAGTCATTTCCAGCTCTAAGGGGCGGTGCTCATCTCCTTTACAAAGCTGAAGAGCCAGCACTGTCCGAAGACGTCTCCATGGTCATGTGGCCAGCAGGACTAAATGGCGAAAGCACATGGAATGCTGTCACCTTCCCACCAAAGTGGCCCCTATTTTTCTACTTGCAGTTTCACCTGCTTTCGAACTGCTAGGTTGGAAGAAGCTGGGACAAGGAACAGGAGCTCACTCCATGCTAGCTCACAGTGCTAGGGATTTGAACCGCCAACCTTTCTGATCGACAAGCTCAGCATCTTAGCCCCTGAGCCACCATGTCCTTTGTAGCTCTGAATAAATAGGCTTTATTTCCAAAATAGAACAGATGCAATAGAGCACTGTTCTGACCCAAACCCTTTTCCAATAAGAGAAACCTTTTAATGAGTCTTACGAATCCCCGGTTAAAAGGATTCTGCAAACTAATTAACTTTGATAAGCACAAACCTTGCCAAAACTGTACAAGACTACTAAGAATCACAGATAAGAAATATTTCACAACATAAGAATCTTCAAATACCAACTTAAGATACTGTAATGTCCACAAGGCTGAATTTCAAAATGTCTTTGCTTCCTGCAAAGAACATATTGCTTCAGAGCTGGCTTTTATCTTCTTGATGGAGGGGCCATTACCTTGCAGCCTTATTCCCGAGTCGCCCGGGCTGCTGCAGCTGCTCTTTCCTAGGAGTGGCCCTGCATGCGCATGTACTTGGCACAGGCTCCTCGGGAACCTCCTCATCGCTGCTGCCAGCCCCCACAATCTCTGAAAGCAGTAATCCACTCCCTAATGGTCCTGGCCCCTCATCTGAGTCCTCGCTCTCCTCAGCTGTCCACAGCTGCTGCCAGCTAACCATAACGAGCACTTTCTGATTCATAGATAGAAATGGATGGATGGATGGATGGGTGGGTGGGTGGATAATGAATGGATGAATAGATAGATTATATCTGTAGATGTAGATATATAGATAATAGAATAATAACAGAGTTGGAAGGGACCTGGAAGTCATCTAGTCCAAAATCCTGCTCAAGCAGGAGATCCTATTTCATTCCAGGTGAGAGACTGTCCAGTCTCTTCTTAAAAGTTTCCAGAGATGGAGCACCTACAACTTCTGAAGGCAAGCTGTTCCACTGGTGAATTGCTCCCACTATCAGGAAATTTCTCCTTAATTCTATGCTGCTTCTTTCCTTGATTGTGTTCCTTCCATGGCTTCTTCCCCTGCCTTCTGAGGTTTTCTAATCCAACCCTCTGATTAAAGCAGAATCATCTGGCTGCCCACAGTTTTGCAACCTTCCAGTAACCCAGAGTTTTAGGAGGCAAACTGTTCCATTGATTAATAATTCTCATTGTTGGGAATTTTCTCCTTAAATCTTAAAGCTGCTTCTCTTTTTAATGAGTTTGCACCCATCACTTTTTGTCACACCTTCTGGTGCTTTGGAGTATAAGTCAACCCAATCCAAATTTAAAGGAGATCAAATATTTCCTTTAAAAAGAAGATTTTAAAAATGTAACAATTTCTTTTCCATTCAATTGAAGAAGCACCCCGAGGGAGGGGGGGAAATGCCAGAGAAAACATTGGCCAAGCACTAATACATAGTTCCGTATATATTGTTTTCTTTGCAAAATATACATAAACTGTATGATAAATCGTGTTCGATTAACCCTGCGCTGGATATAAATGTACAACCAATTAACTAATTTTAATCTCTCTCCCTCTTTTTCTTTGAAAAAAAAAAACATCTGTTGGCATTTTTGTTTGAATAATCCTTGTTTAGTTTCCATAATAGTGTACATTTTAATGAAAAACTCATTAGAATGTAACAGAGGGCATAATTAATTCTGGGTGATTCTTTCTATGTAAATAGCTAGCACAGATGCCAAATTCCATTTTCTGCTGGTTTTATTAATTTTTCATACACCAATATTTCAGCCATAATGGGTTGTAACAGCTCTTCAGAAGTTTTAGAAACACATTAACTGCCATCAGAGCCGTTAATCTAGCTTGGATTTTCACCATTTGTATGATAATACTTTAACACTACATTTTTAAAAACAATGGCAACAGCTTTATTTTTTTAATGTTTGGAGGCAAACATCTATGTATAATTAACGTAACAAATATTAAACAATATTGGGTTAATTTCTCTGTATTTAGAAAGCAACTTTTAATCTATTTTGCAGCCCATTTGCTAAAAAACATTTAGATTATTTTTTTAAAAAAAAAACTAAGAAAAATGTGACAAATAGCCACATTTGGAAAGCAATAATGTTGTATTATAATAGCCTTTGCAGTTAAAACTTAGAGCTCAGATTGTCTAGCCTTCTCTTCAACTTCAGTGGATATTTCAGTGGAATATTTTCTAAATGTAGACAAGGCTCATTTCGCAGTCTTACCCTGCCATTAACAGTATCAACTGAAACACTACCAATCCTTAGATAGTAAGATGGTTAACTATGTATTCCTGTCTTTTCCAAACCTGTTGTTAATTCTATAGTGAATACAATAATGAATGTAGATTTATTATTTCCTTTTTCTGAAAATGACAACTTCTCAGTTTCTGGAAACAGCAGGTTGTTGATGGAGAGACTTATAATCCAGAAATCTTTTATCTGCTTCTTTTGTTATCACTTTGGGTGATGATTAGCTTAGCCCAGCAAAATGGTTAGCTTAGCCCAGTAACAGGTTGTCCTTACAGCAAAGGTGTGTACTAATATTTCTGATGTATCCATGAGTCCTAAAGATGGTTTCCCTCCCAATGCCAAGAAGATAAGAATGCAATTACTGAGCAAGGTTGTACAACTCCACACTCTATTGTGTGTTTGCTTCAGTGTGGCAAGTTGGGATGGGTTGACCTTCCTTAATGTAAGATGGAATATTTATACTGGATGAGAGGAGCTATCAGGGGACCAGTCTTCCTTAACCTGAGACATTTCGGGTATTTATTGGCTGCAAATCTCAGGTCTCTTACCTTTTGGTCAGTGTAGTGGAAATTATTGTGAGGTGGGGAAAGGGTTAGGATGGGAACTTCTGCTGAAGGTGACTGGGAGGTATATTTGCACACACAGAAGAACAAATATAACTTACTGAATATGTCAAAAAAAACTATTTTGGTTTTGCATAACTCTATGATATATTGTTCATATATGTGCTCCCAATCTCAGAACACTCTTTGTGTTTCTCTTTCTTTCTCTTTCATAGGCAGGGTGCTCCTGTGCCAGGCAAATCAAGAAGGATCTCCCATGTACAGTGCCCCCAGTTCACTAGTATACACATCCACAAGTAAGACAATACTCTGGCTACCTTTTTCCTTGAATTGATTTATTTGTTGATTGCCTCGGGAATGTCCTCGTGGACCCAGCTCTCCAGCTAAGTTGAACATGGGGTGTAACAAACCTGCTATTTCCAAGTGGAGAATAAATGGCATCATTTGCCTACTGAGGAGGTTATGCAGTAGAATTCCTTACCTCCATCTAGAAGGGGGCTGTGCACATTGTGTGGTGAAATGGCAGTTGTGGTCGGACATACCTAGCCAGGTGAAAGATTGGAGATGGGGGTAGTCTCCTTGCCTTTCTGCAAGGTGTGGGGAAAAAGTGGTAAGCAACCAAGACTGTCAAGTTCAAGGAACCAAAACCAACATGATGAATTGCTCAGAGTGGTTTCTTCATTGCTGTTGGTCCATCTTGCCAGACTAAAGCACACTCTGCATAACTATGAGATAAATCCTGTTAGGATTTTAGAAAGGATCCCTTCTTCTCTAAAACCTTAACGTAACAAGGACTGATTTGTCTATTATTGACTTGAGAATGAGTTCCTCTGTCCTGCAACTTAGCACCAGAGTCCACCACATAAGCCCTGGCCCAGGGTTCCGAAAAGAAGAGGCAAGAAAGAGAACTGGCTGGAAGCCTCTGAAAGGCAGACATGAATATTCTTAAGGCCTCTCTAAGATGGCTCTCGAATGACAGGTTCAATGTCACATTGAAACAAAACTTTCGAATGTATAAAGAGAGCCATATCATTTTTATTAATTCAATTTAATGTTCCTTTAATTTACATGGCAATTAAATGCAAATTGGATTTTATTTCAACCCAAACAGACCTCTTTGAAAGAGTGGAGGTTTGTTCTCTGAGCTTGTGAGTTGGTTTAGGGGATATTTCATTACCAGGCTAGGTAGCATCAGACGTTACCCAGCCTGGTAATGAAAAGTTTGGAAATCAACCCACAAGTTTAGAGAATGAACTTCCACCCATATCCTCCACCCGAGCTACAGATATTTGCCACGGTCACAGTCCTCTTTGTTTCAGATCAGATACGGGGGTGGGGATCTGGAGCTGGGATTCCAGGTGTGCCATTTAAAGTACAATGGGAGAAAAATGAAAACATTGACTGAAAAAAAAAGTGGAAAAGTTGTGCATTTAAGGACAGGGAAGATGCATCATTTTGACAGACTGTGGTATGATTATGAAGATGCTGATAAAAGTGAAACAGTTATGATATCATATAGGAAGTGTTGTGATTAAGATACATCACTACAATGAAAAGATGTTATGTCTTATGCTACTTATATGAATCATTGTACCAAATGTCAATGGCAAATTTTAAGAGTGTTCTGCCTTAGAGACCACCTTTCAAATTAAATAATAATCAATCCAGGACACCTAATTATTCATTTATTTAATGAAATGTATTGGTATGCTTCCCATGTCCAAAACCTGTTCAAAACTAATCAATCAACCCATTCCTAATGAAACAAAATTGGTAAAATCAAAAACTGCAAGCTAAAACAACCAGAGCTTGGAGAAGTGTCTAGTCCGGCCCAAGAACAACATAGAACAACCCAACCAAAGCTCAGTTCTTTATTTGCTTACGCCCGATAGACAGAATCTTACCAGAGTAAATTGTTACTATTCTCTACCCTAATGAATATACCCTGGGAGATTCAAGGGAGTGGCTATCCTCAATCTCTTCATCTGACTCATACAAGCTCCCCCCTCTCATAGGTAGAATCCATCACAGGAAGAGACTACTTCTTGATGCAGAAAGAATTATGAAGTAAGAAGGAGGCCATTGAAAATTTCAATTTCCAAAGTCCTGTCAGATAGTCCTTGATTTGTGTCTTGTGACAGTTCATGCATGTTTAAAAGATATTTTATCAAAGAGATACTCTAATTCTACCACCAAGTTTTCTATAAAGGCCATTTCTCAGTATGTTAGTGCTTTTTCTCCCTTCTGGTTCTGCTCTGAAGCTCTTTGTTTTCATTTCAAGATGGGTCTGCAGGAAGGAGAGATAAAATAAAATAAAATAAAAAAATAATAGTGGCCTTTTCTCACATGCATTGCAGTTGTGACCTCCGTGTGGACATTTTTGCCCTTTCCTTCATCTGCAGTACTTGTTTCTTTTTCCCCAACAAGTCTCTCAGAAAATGACCATTGGTCAAGGTATATAGTACAGAATCTGCTGGATTATCACTGATTAGAATTAGAATAGGAGCTGGAAGGGACTTTGGAGGTCTTCTAGTCCAGCTCCCTGCTGAAGCGGGAGAACCTATACCTGTGAGGGCAAACCTATGGCACGCAAGCTGCAGGCAAAGTTACCTCACTGTGCACGTGCACGCCTCAGAGCTGATTTTTTTTCCGGTTGGCTTGTGGCCTTTTTCAGCCTCCCAGAGGCTTGGAAAAAGCCTCTGCAAGCCTTTTCAGGACGAATTATAGGCCCATTTTGTCACTTCCTGTAATACCGGAAGTGATGAAATAGGCCTATAATTCGTCCTAAAAAGCCTTGCAGAGGCTTTTTCCAAACTTCTGGGAGGCCGAAAAAGGCTTCAAACCAGGCGAAAAATCAGCTGTGAGGTGCAGTGCAGGTAAGAGGGTGGCGGGAGGGGGAAATTGTGTGTGCATGCGCAGGGGGCATGGGGAGGGAGGTGCACATTTCATTCTGGGTGCTGGCACGCGAGTGCATGCGCGATGGTGTGCATGCAATTTTTGGCACAGGAGCCCAAAAAGGTTAGCCACCACTGACCTATACTATTTCAGACAAGTAGCTATCCAGTCTCTTCTTAAAAATCTTCAATAATGAAGTATCCACATTTTCTGAAGGCAAAGCTGTTCCACTGGTTAATTGTCCTCACTTTTAGGAAATTTCTCCTTAATTTCTGGTTGCTTCTCTCCTTGATTAGTTTCTAACCATTCTTTCTTGTCCTGCCCTCTGGTGCTTTAGAGAATAATTTGACCCCCTCTTCTTTGTGACTGCCCATCAAATATTGGAATACTGCTATTGCGTCACCCCTAGCTCTTCTTTTCTTTAGACTAGCCATAACCAAATCCTGCAGTCAATTTTAATATCGGAAATAAAAAGTCCAACTTCTTGAAAGCCAGTATCCTTGATAGGGGTACGAAGTCATGGTAGACAAAATAAAAATATTTTATTAAACATCTAAGCAGACAGGCATCTTGTTCATAACAAAGCATGTTAGGATGGATAGTTCATCAATGTTTCTATATTGCGTGTTGCTAGAACTGAAGGAAAACGATTAGAGAAAAATACAAAATACCAGGGCTTGCAGTTCAAAGATGAACACCTATGGAAAAAGAAGTATCTTGTGATTGGATCCCTTTGGGCTATACCGAAACCTATAATGAGGGTCACATAACTTTTATTAATTTAATTTAATATAGACTTGATTTACATGATAATCAAATCAAATATGGATTTTATCTTAGCCCAAACAGACTTCTTTGTTTCAGATCAGGGAGGTAGATGGAAGTGGGATTCCTGATGTGCCGTTGTAAAGTTGAGTGAAAAAAAGTGGAAAAGTTGTGTCTTTAACATCAGGGAAGATGGATTTCAGCATCATTTTGACAAATTGTGGTATCTGGAAATATTGCAATTGTTGGACTTCCTAAGTTTACAAAAAACTCACCCTGCTTGGAAGGGCCTATATTCTTAGATGCTACCTTAATAACCCTTGGTTTCTTGAATTATTAAGTTTAGCAATAGCACTTGGTCTTATATACCGCTTCATAGTGCTTTACACTTTCTCTAAGGGATTACAGAATCAGTCCATTGCCCCCAACAATCTGGATCCTCATTTTACCAACCTTGGAAGGCTGAGTCAACCTTGAGCCATCAGTTTTGGATGATGAATCTAACTAATTACCCACACGTGATACAACAATCTAAACAAGGAGACAATTGAGAGATAGTAAGGTATGGATGTCTTTGAACAAGAGACAGAGGAAGAGGTCCTCACCAGGCAAGGAAGTAGCTAGCTTGAAAACTCAACAATCATTGCATAACATTGTAGAGGGGAGATCTTTGAATAAATGAGACTCAGGCGTGGAAACCTAAGTGGATACATATTCAAATACAGAAGCACCTCAGGGTAACTCCTCATAGAGCATGGCTCCAAGGGTGGGTTTCAAAAATTTTAGCAATGGGTTCTCTGCCCAGTTGCTGCATGGGCGTGGCCATGGTGGGCATGGCCTAGTCAGCCTCCTGCACCATGGGGGGGGGGTTTGCCCTCCCTGGGCTCCGGAGGCTTTCCTTGAGCTTCCAGGAGGGTGAAAATGGCACCCCCAGGCTCCAGAGGCTCTCTAAAAGCCATAAATGGACCCATTTCTGGCCTTCCTGAACACCTGGGAGGCCCGTTTTTCCCTTCCCGAGCCTCCGTGCACACCCTGCATTCAAAACAGGCCACGTGGGGGCTCCTGGGAGGGGAGGGGTGGGATGGGCAGGGCCAACCAGGAGTGGGATTTGGGGGTTTGCCGAACTGCACAGAATCTTAGCAAGAGGCGTTCCCGAATCCCTGCGAACCCCAAGCAGCCCAATGCCCGGAAGGACGCTGCCCTTCAATTCTGGGGCAACAACCTCTACTTTGTATAATACCTCGGAGCACTTAAAATAGAATCGTTCCCAAAGAATTATGGGAAATTTGAAATGGTGACTCATTTTCTCTTTATGAAGTCATTATTTCCAACCGTGCTACAGACAGCTTATGAATGTCTCCTAGGTTCTCTCAATGGATCTGTCATTAATAGCCCTTCTCTATCTCAAAATCCATAGACGGTGTTCTGACCCAACCTGGTTCCAAGAGAGCAAACACAAGACAAAGGCAGCAGCCCCCACCTTTTAAGATTTCATCCACAAATTCTGTTTCTCCACAGATAAAAGGCTGCTTCCAACTAATTAGCTCTGACAAGAAAGAGCCTTGCCAAGTTGTTTTTCAAGGCTGTCAAAAGCCCACAGATAAGAATTAGTTTACAAGAGTTTTCAAATGCTAAATTTCCATGAGGCTGAGTTTCAGAGCATTTTTGCCTTCTGCAAAGAACGCTTCTTCAAACCTGGCTTTTATCCCCTCGAGGGAGGGTCCATTACCTTGCAGCCTTACTCCCAAGTTGCCCATGCTGTTGTAACGGCTCTCTCTTATGATCAACCCTGTGCACACGCACATGGCACAGGCTCCTCGGGAACCTCCTCATTGCTGCTGCCAGCCTCAACAATCTCTGAAGGCAGCAGTCCACTCCCTAGTGGTCCTGGACCCTCATCTGAGCCCTTGCTCTCCTCTGCTGTCAGTACCTGCTGCTGGCTAACCACAACAGACAGGGCCAAAAAAGAAGAAGGGAGGAGAAAATTAGAGAAAGAAGAAATAAAAGACAGGGGTGGTGTGAAAGCTTCCAGATCTGCCCCATGCTGCTCTAGTCCTTTCACATAATTGTCTGAGAAAACTTCCATCAGTTTCTGTAATTAAACTAATGGTCTAAATGAATTTCCAGATCACTAGCTATTCATTTTGATATGTCATTATACTGAGTCAATTAATAGGAAGTAAGTTTACAGCCCATTGTGTCCTTCAAATGCTATTCTGTTTCATCAGTTTTAATTAGCAATATTCATTTGGTCACCAACCCCCCCCTTCCTTCTCACCCACTAAGGCCACTCTCACTCATTGGATGGGCCCACTCTTGGACTTTGGGGTTCTTTGTTGTTTAGCCTTAAAATAAATAGAGTGAAACATTAGATAATTAGCACTTTTAACACATGTGCCACACAAAGTTTGTGGGGCCCAATCCAGGGCTTCTATTGCAATTGGCATTATTACTTAACTACATTTGTGGCAGTCTAAAATTCCACATGGGTTTCAACAGGAAGGAAGGAAAGAAGGAAGGAAGTTGTTTTGATGGAGAGACAAAGGAAGGGAGGATGGAGGGAGGAAGTAAGGGAAGGAGGGATGAATTTGTTTTGACAGAGAGACCGGAGGGAAGGAACTTGTTTTGATGAAGAAGGAAGGGAGGGAGGGAGGGAGGGAGGGAGGGAGGGAGGGAAGGAAGGAAGGAAGGAAGGAAGGAAGGAAGGAGGGAGGGAGGGAGGAAGGGAAGGAAGGAAGAAAGGAAGGAAGGAAGGGTTTTATGAGAGTACTGGAGCATTACTCACATTGGAGTGATGCTGTCAAAATTTAACACATCTGTACAGTGTTATTAAATTAAGCTCCTTTCAGGTTCATTGTCTGAGTAGAAAGGAAACTTGCCACCTCTCACACCAACCTGCCGTCTTCCAGCCAGCTGCCACTGAACTTAACCTTTCTTTCTTTTATGCTTGTTATTGCTATTTCTAGCCTTACATGCAACAAAATAAGTAGAATGCACTTCTTTCTCCTCTGTGTGTATGATTGTCTCTTGATATGACTTTTGTCAGTTTTAAGATTTTCTTCTACTGTATTAACCTTAACATCAACACAACCAAGAATATTTTAATGCATGTGGAGAAACATATTATGTTGAAGGTTCAAAGGAAGTTTCAACAGGTTTTAGTTCACCTTGTGGAAGGTCTTGGATTGCTAAACTTAAAGGAAGGAAGAAGGAAGGAGAAAAGGAAGCGCAAGAGCAGTAGTACTTAGACATATAATACTTCACAGTGCTTTACAGCCCCCTCTAAGCGGTTTTACAGAGTCAGCCTTTTGCCCCCAACCATCGTGGGTCCTCATTTTACCCATTTCAATTGGTATAAATGGCAGTTGCCTAGTTTCAGAATTTTGGTCACATGACCATAGGATGCTGTGTATCCCTATGGTTGTAACTGAAAAATTGTCATATGTCACATAGTGTCAAATGGTCCCTAAACAAACTGGGCATTGGTAGAATTACCTGAGAACGCCCTTTCTATATATGCTGCAAGAGTGTCCAGGAAATGGGTATGACTCCTCCTACTGACATCATAGAGCTGAGTCTGCCACCAATCAGCCTTAGCTGCTCGCCATCTTTTAGGCGAAGATCCTTGACAGACATAACGTGTCTCTGGAAGATAAACAAACAAATTAGAACCAAACAACCACCACCCCCAGACGAACTAAGGCAGGGCTGGACACTCTTGCAGCATATATAGAAAGGGCATTCTCAGGTAATTCTACCAATGCCCATTCTCATACACGCTGCTAAGAGTGTCCAGAAAATGGGACATACCAAAGCTCGCATGTCCATGGGAGGGTCAACGTCTGGGCAGATCACTCCAACTGTGGAACCACCTGCTGAAGCACCCTCCATCCGAAGGAGGTATCCACCAAAGCAAAGGAATCCAACCTGTAATGACGTATAAATGGCGATGGCGACGCCCAGATAGCTGCACTGCAAATCTCCTCCAGCGAAGCCTGCGTAGACCAGGCAGCCGAAGTAGCTGCACTTCTAGTGGAGTGGGTCGTGATGTTCGTAGGCACTGGCAGGGACAAAGCTTGATAGACCTTGGCGATGCAAGACCGAATCCACCTCGCAATCATTGAGGGAGCCACCTTGGTACCCAAGGAGGTGGGATGAAAGGACACAAACATGGCCTCTGATCATCGAAATTCCACTGTCCTCTTGATATACATCTTGAGGGCCTGCCTTACATCCAGCCTGTGCCACCTACGCTCCAACTCATGTTGTGGGTCGGGGCAAAAATTAGGCAACACCGCCTCTTGCACCCAGTGAAACAGGAATTCACCTTAGGAACAAACATGGGATCTAATCTCAATACCACCCTGTTCTCATGGAACACACAAAGATCTTGCCTAATGGAAAAAACTGCTAATTCTGACACCCTCCTGGCCAAAGTGTACCCCGTGACCCAATGGAAGGGAAGGCCCTGGTCTCCAGGATGCCTGTCTGGAAGAAGGACCCTTCTTACTCCAGTCTTGGGGCATATGCGTCCCCTCCATCCTCTCAGGAAACCAATCTAAAAGGTGACTAGCAGAGATAGAAGCCGCTTCCCTCTCCCGCCCTTGCAGACATATCAGGGCAAACCTGCAGCTCCCCAAGATGGGAGGACTGATTAATCTGATCTCTCATCTGCTCCAATGTCTTTTCAAACTGCTTTTCCAAAGCAGCATGTCTTCTCTTCTCAGCCCTAAGCTCTGATTTGGAAGTCTTTTTTTGGAGCCAGGGCATTGACTTTGATTTTAGCAGCCACTTCTGTGTGTTTGTCTTCTCCTTGTCTGAACAGGGGCTGGAGGATCACAAAGTTCTTCTGGTCCCATGGAGGCTGCATGTGAGGCTTCCTTCTCCATTACACTAACAGGACAGACACAGGAGGCGCTGAGAGCTTCCCCACATTAAGTGCAGCCTGTAGCAAGGGCCAAATGAGCTCTAAGGTTGTGAGACCCAATCAGTATTCCCCAAGGAGAAAACGAAAACGAAACCCTCTCCCACGTGTGGTAGCCCAGGAATAGTCTCCATGCTCTCACAGCTCAATAGGTCCTGCCAGCCCCGAGCTGCTTCGCGCTAGCCTGAACAGCTGTAAAGCGGTAAAATTCGATCCCCGGAGTGAAGACCGGCAGTGCGGCAGCGCCTCGGGCTGCGTGGGAGGCTCATTAGAACTCTTCCTATAGCGGCAGCCTTCCAACGAGGCCTCAACGCTGCCAGAGAGCAGATCCACGCCCTCCTGAAGCCTTTTCTCAACCAGAGCCCTGGGAGCAGCAGAAACAATGAGGGAAAGAAACCCTTATCAAATATCAAGTAAACTCTTTTAAACTTGGGTGAAGCTCAGACTATCTTCCAGAGACTAAGCTCTAAGTCAAGAGCTAAGTCAAAAAGATGGCGAGCAGCTAAGGCTGATTGGTTTTATAGTGGCAGACCCGGTTCTATGACGTCAGTAGGAGGAGTCATACCCATTTCCTGGACATTTTTAGCAGCATGTATGAGAATGTTGTAAGTTGAGGACTACCTGTACTGGCTCTTTTCTTTTCACTTTTTGGATTTTGCTCTCTCTTTCTCTTTCTTTCTCTCTCTCTCTGTCTCTCTCCCTCCTTCCCTCCCTCTCCATCTCCTTCCCTCCCTCCCCCTCTCTCCTCTGCTTCTGCTTCTATCCCTTCCTCTCTCTCCCCCTCTCTCCCTCTCTTTTCCCCTCTCCCTTTTTCTCTCTCCCCCCTTCTCTCCCTCCTTTTCCTTCCCTCCTCTCTTCCTCTCTCCTCTCTCTCCCTTTCCCTCGCCCTCCTTCTCCCTCCTTCTTTCACCCTCCCTCTTCCTCTCCCCTCCTCCTCCCTCTCTTTCTGTCTCTCCCTCTCTTTCTCTCCTCTGTTTCTCTCCCCTCATTTTTTAATAAATGTAATATGGCTTGAGCTACTTCTTTTCTAAAAGTGCAATCCAGCTACCGCTCAGCATTTGTAGCCTTCCAGGGTGTTCTCTTCCAAGCATTATGCTCGTATTGATATTTCTTTCACAAAAATACATATGGCAGATAAGTAGCCGCAGTGGGATACTTTTGTTGTGTGTCAAAGAGATATTAAAACAATAAACTACATTGCCCTGGGATTTTAGCTTACAAGCAAAATGAAAACAACACAACAAAGATGAGATCATTTTGAAAGGTGGCAAGCCAAAAAAGTCCCCAGAAACCAACAATATTACTGACAAAAAATATTTTGAATTGCAACCTGTTCTTAAGTAGCCATGCTCTGACAACTTTAAATCAACCCCATACATGTTGGAGCAGTGGAAAGAGAACCCGATTTGTGTTTCAAATTATCCATCACCTTGATAAACTTACAGAGATCTAAGTGGAACATCTGGTTTATTACACATAAATGGGTTTTTTTTTAAGAGTGGAAGGTTAACTGTTTTACTTTTTCCTGTGTAGAATATAAATTGACTGAGATCATGAAAGCTGCATCTGTATGCATTCACTTTACATTTGAAGGATCCAATTGTTCTTTTTCAATGAGAAAAATCTGTGCATTAAAACACCTCAGGAGATGTTGGAGTTCAATCCAGATATATTTACAACTGCAGGAAATTTCTGGATAATTTTTGTCTTGTAGGATGGATGGATGGGTGGATATGCATTAAATGTGTATGAAACATTCGGTCCTTCAAATTGATTCAAATCAAATTCAGACATATTTGAAAGCAGCCCAATAATTCCTTGAAGAAGAACTTTGAATACATTTGCCTGACATTCGTTGCGTTACCTTGGTGCACATTCCTGAGTTTTAGTGGTCTAAACTGGGCCAAAACAAATTAGACTGGATTCTGATCAGAAATTCAGTCCAAATAGACTTGGTGATCTGTTTGAATCTCTTCTTTTTAAGAAGAGGTTGGACAACCATTTGTCTGAAACACTATAGAGTTTCCTGCTTGAGCAGGGTGTAGGACTAGAAGACCCCTAAGGTACCTTCCAACTCTATTCTATTCTATTCTATTCTATTCTATTCTATTCCATTCCATTCCATTCCATTCCATTCCATTCTTCGTTCTATTCTATTCTATTCTATTCTATTCTATTCTATTCTATTCTATTCTATTCTATTCCATTCCATTCCATTCCATTCTTCATTCTTCATTCTGTTCTATTCTATTCTATTCTATTCTATTCTATTCTATTCTGTTCTACGCTACGCTACGCTACGCTACTCTACTCTACTCTACTCTACTCTACTCTACTCCACTCCACTCCACTCCACTCCATTCCATTCTTCATTCTATTCTATTCTATTCTATTCTATTCTATTCTATTCTATTCTACTCTACTCTACTCTACCCTACTCTATTATTCCATTCCATTCCATTCCATTCCACTCCACTCCACTCCACTCCACTCCATTCCATTCCATTCCATTCTTCATTCTATTCTATTCTATTCTATTCTATTCTATTCTATTCTATTCTATTCCATTCCATTCCATTCCATTCCATTCCATTCCATTCCATTCCATTCTTCATTCTTCATTCTATTCCATTCCATTCCATTCACCTTCACAAGGTAAACTATTTTAAAATTTATTAGATAGAAAAAATAACCCCATTTTTCTAACACAGGAGTCTCCAAACTGGGCAACATTAAGTCTTGTGGCCTTCAACTCCCAGAATTGCCCAGCCAGCATGACTAGCTGAGGAATTCTGGGAGTTGACATCCACAAAACATAAAGTTGCTGAGTTTGGAGACCCCTGCTCTAATGCTTCCCTTAGTGTATTGCTGTTCATTTTAAATACTATAATAAGGGACAGCAAATTTTAAAACAAAGATACAAATTGTGAATATTTGAAGTATGATATATTTATAATGGATAACAATAGTTGTGGACAAACTGAAAATGCAGATTTTTTAAAAATAATTGAGATCCAGCATTTGAAAAAAAAAAATCTGCCATAACAAGGATTCTTAACTATTGTGATTTTTCTTTTTTGATATGGATATCTTATCTGTCTGGAAGTGACAGATGTTTTGAGTATGTATAAAAGTGTATTAACTGGAGCCTTATGAAGCAAGCATTTGTCACATTGGATTGCTATATTTTTTTTTTTTTAGTTCTACATTCCCCAGCCCCTATCTGTGATGACCCAGGGCATGACACAAAGGCAACACAGTTAAATAAGCAAGAAGAGTCCCTTAAATTATCTCCAACTTTGCCCCCAATATCCAGGTTACTTTTGGCTGGAGAAAAACTCTCTCAGGAATAGCCTTTGAGAAAATTCAGTCCAAACACAAAGTACTATAACTAAAAATCCAAACAAACCACGCTGTAGTAATTAACTTGACAAGGCAGGAGAAGGAATTGTAGACTTGAAAGCCCAGCCAAACACACAGTTGGGAAGATGCCAGGAACCCAGATAAGCCTCGGCAATACCAGATAATTCACGATTTGCTCTCAATAGTTTGCTGTGAGCAAATTCCTTTTTAAACAGTGTTCCCAGCTACAGCTAATGAAGGGAATCAGAGCCCTTTCCTCCCTCATAAGCCACGCAACTCACGTTGCTCCCTTCTCCATTCCTCCCTGCGTGCCCTAGGATGAAGAGGGGGTGGGCCTGGGTCTTCCTCAAATTCCCTCTCCCTTGCTCTACCTCTCCCCTGATCTGCCTAGCCAGACTTTGCCCTCCCCCAGTTTCTTCCAGAGCCAATGAAGCCACATTCCCACTCCCTGTCAGAATCCAAGAGGGGCATGACACAATCTTTTATAAGTAAGTGAAGTAAAAGTCTTTCCAACCAGTGGAAATATTTTTTGTTATATTTTTTTTCCCAAGTGAAATTTTATCCCGGAGGAGTTGTCAATATGCCGGAGAATACATAAACACCATATTCACAAATATTCTTATCAACACATAATGATCCATGTAGATATCAGAAGATTGTTTATATGTCACTTGAATTAACTCATTATTTCTTTATAATTAGTGGGAGAGCGACTTTTGCTGTTAGCTTGAAATCCTTGTCAACGGGGGGACAACCTCAAGATTATTATTTTTTAACTTGCAGTCAGCTAGAGAGCTTTGCAGTTAGCCTACGTGAGTGAGAGAGATGGAGATAGCATTGTAAGGTTGTATTGCAAACATTTTCTCATTTTGCAATGCATAATTGGTTGAAAAAGTGACAGAAATGCAATATTTGCAGACAGGAATGTTGGTGACACACACACTGCCTTTTCAGATACAGGTTATCTATAATTTGAAAAGGGAGGTGAAATTGAAAAGAAGTCTTGGGCAGTATGTTGAGTTTTCCTGAAGATGAACATAAATGCATATGTTTGCAGCAAGTATTTTTTTTTTTAAAGAAAAAAGGAAAACAACAACTCTTCTCACAAATTCAGAGTTCTGTACCAATCCAAACCTACATTGTTGCTTTTGTTTTGGTCATGTAAATGGAAACCACCATGAAATATTACATTCAAAACACAATGTTTTAGGAGTCTAAGATAGTAGCCGCTGCTACATTTTCATTCCTTCTGTTTTCTTCCTCATATTCCAAATATACAGTAGGTAGTTCTCGACTTACAAACACAATTGAGCCCAAAATTTATGTGGCTAAGTGAGACATGTGTTAAGTTAGTTTTGCCCCATTTTATGAACTTTCTTGCCACCATTGTTAAGGGAATCATTGTAATTGTTAAGTTACTAACACTGACAGATATTAAGTGGCTTCCCAATTGATTTTGCTTGTCAGAGGATCACATACAATTCCAAGAAGCAAAATGGTTTATAGACCATTGTTCCTGTTTAGCTGGAAGAAACCTTGATCCATTGAAAACAGTTCCAACTTCACTACATTGGATCTCATAATGGCATCGACTTTCCATAATTCATGGAACAATTCACCTAGTTTTTGTTCATTTTTCTCGGCAGCTATCTCCCTTAAAAAAAAAAAAAGCAGTAAATGTTAATTAATCAGGGCCATGTCAATTTCCTTCTGCCCCGTCCATTTGTGGCAAGGTAATTAATCACCACCCCATTGGGGAGCGGGCAGAGAAAGGGAACCTTCCGGGAGCCATTTATTGCCCCTTGAAATGAATGAATAAATAAATAAATAAGGGCCACATGCCACCTCGCAGCAAATACGTCTTGTCTTTCATAATATTTTATCCACACTTTTGCATGTTGTAATAGACAGCAGCAGGAAGCAGCTGTAGTTCAATGCAATATGAATATTAAAGGAACAAATCAGAGCAGATTTATAGGTTATTGCTTTTTCTCTTTATGCCAGTTTGGAGATTACACCAAGCAAATGAACAGTGAAAAATTACTCTTCCATGTGGGGAATGGTGATTAAATTTGTACATTAATTAGGCTCTTCTTCTTCTCACTTATAAGAAGTTCCCAGATTATATTATTATTATTATTATTATTATTATTATTATTATTATTATTATTATTATTATATCTTTCTCCTCCTCCTTCTCCTGTATCATGTTAATTTTTTTTCCCCTAGTCCATCAACAAATACTGGTTCCAGTCTATTTACTGGGTCTCTTGAGTTCTAGATCTAAACAGACTGGGCCTTCTTCTCCTTCTCCTTCTCTTAGCCAGATGAATACCATGGATGCTGATAGGCAGAGGCAGAAATTTTTTCCTCCCCAAAAACTAAGCCCGATCACATAGTTTTGTAGCGAAGCACGGGTATCGAACTAGTTGTATATAAGAAAAGAGCTGTGTGATGGCATGGTGGTGAAGATGCACTCTTCCCACTATGAAGGTTGAAAGTTCAATCCTAGGTAACGGCAGATATTCTTCTCTCTAAGCACAATTAGTAATTGTCTGCTGTGAACTCCACCTAGGTGACAGGAAGAGCATCCAGCCAGTAAACGCTCAGCTCCATCCAGTTGTCCTGACTGTACCCTGAATTAAAGTATAAAAGGGAGTTGTATATAAGAAAGCCATTGATTTGTACATCCTTCTAATATAAAACATTCTCTTCATTTATTTTGAAATCAGGCTGAGGCAATTACAGTATGTCACCCTACGTTAATCATTTGTGTTTAGTTATCATTTCTCTTCTATAATAGGCTTCTTATGGTAAGAGCCAGAAAGATATTTTTGGACACAACATGGATTTATGTCTATTCCATATTCTCAAAATAGCACATTGAACAAAATGATTTTCAAAATAAATCTATATTAACCTTGACTTTGTCATGTCATAAATAGCTGTACCACCCAAACATCAAATTATGTCCTAACTCCAGTGACCTTCTAATTCTCACCATCACCCACTCTTTTACTCAAACTAAAGAACAAGCTGCAAACTATAATTTCAAAATAGGTAAATACAAAACTCATATTTCTTAGCATCTTGTAATGCCTTGTACTTGTGGCTTTTTTTTTCCTTGCCTGCCGCCTAAATTTAGATATATCTTTCTTTCATTCTTTAAATTTCTAGAACAGAAATAACAATCTGATAAAACATTCATTTTTATCACAGAAATTCTTCTCAGCAATGACAATTGTAATTTTGCCGTTGTTTTCTAACTTTATTCCATGCCTTAACAAAATGATTTTGAAACAACAAAAAATTCTCTGAATATCTTTTATTCCTAAAGTAGTAATTTCCCCTTTTTGTCTTTATTGGAACATAGCACTAGATAGATAGATAGATAGATAGATAGATAGATAGATAGATAGATAGATAGATAGATAGATAGATAGATGAGAGAGAGAGAGAGAGAGAGAGAGAGAGAGAGAGAGATTGAGAGATTTTATTGTGATAGTTTTATTTACATTCTCTTTTCGTATAAGTCCCTCCCCACTTCCAGGAAGGGAGAAAAGCATAAAAATAAATCACAGCAAAGCACAGTTTGCTTGCTTGTGTTCTGAATGCTCCACCAAGGAACCTGGATTCCCACAACATAAGTCAACATTACACATAAAACGCTGAATTATCTTGTTTTGTGTTTTCTGCTGCACGTAAGGTTTTTTTTCCCCTTTTCTTTTTGTGTCGTGACTTTACAGATTGTTTCTGAGTAGAGAAAGTTTCTTTTTGCTGATCTGTAAGCTGCACAGACAAACTTTCCAATTAAAATGGGGAGGTGAATAATTTCAGGCTGAAGGAGATCCATGTAAAGAATGAAATATCTCCCGAAACATTTCAGCCTGGAAGATCAGGAATGGACAACCTTACTTGATCAAGAGCCACATTTGGACCTGGAATCTCTTCCAAAAAACCAGCAGAACAGGGCGAGAGGGGGTGGGGGGGAAGTTGCACTTGGTTTCCTATAACTTCAATTCAAATGAAATACAGGTAGTCCTTGACGTACAACACTTCTTTTAATGATTGTTCAAAGTTACAGTGGCACTCAAAAAAATGACAATATTTATATTTACAACCATTGGAGCATCCCCATGGTCATGAGATCAAAATTCAGATACTTGCAACTGATCCACATTTATGACCATTGTGTCAACTCATAAAACATTTCTATGCCTGTTTTATAGTTGCTAATAGAAAGGGGAGGGGAAATGAGTTAGAAAGAGCAGTGCAGCAGTTTGGAAACGAAAGCGCATTCCATTCATAACTATTCCTATTCCATTCCATTCTATTCTATTCTATTCATTCCAATATTCTATTCCATTCCATTCCATTCCATTCCATTCCATTCCATTCCATTCCATTCCATTCTATTCTATTCTATTCTATTCTATTCTATTC
>NW_020770476.1:0-22773 GCF_900518735.1 Pseudonaja textilis
ATCTCTATGGCTTCTCTGATTATTCTGCTGTTGAAGTGTTCGGTTTTGGCGATAGTTCTGGTATTTTTAAAATCAATTTCATGTCCTGTGGCTTTGAGGTGTTGGACCAGGGAAGAGGTCGTTTCTTCTTTTTTGATTGAGTTCTTATGTTCTTCAATGCGTGCACTTATTCTTCTGTTAGTTTGTCCAATGTATGTGGTAGGGCAGGCAGTGCAGGGGATTTCGTATACTCCTTGGTTTTCTAATTTGATTTTGTCTTTGGGGTTTCTTAGGATGGTGGATATTTTTCTGTTTGTGCAGAATGCTGTTTTGATGTTGTGTTTTTGGAGGATCTTGCTAATTTTGTCTGTAGTGCCTTTTATATATGGGAGCAGGGCTTTGCCGTTTTCTTGTTCTCTGTCTTGGATTTTGGTTGGGGTTTCTTTTTGGATTAGGTGGGTAATCTTCTTTCTTTGGAATCCATTGGCTGTAAGTACGTTGGTGAGAGTGTGTAGTTCAGTTTTTTGGTGTTGTTCATCGGCTAAGCATTTTGTTCTGGAGATGAGTGTCTTGGCTAAGAAATTGATCTGTGCTGGGTGGTGGTGTGAGAGTGCATGTAGATAGCGGTTAGTATGTGTTTTCTTCTGGTAGATGGTGTGTCCTAGGGAGCCATTGGATCTTTTGTATACCAAGACATCTAGGAAGGGAAGTTGGTTGTTGGCTTCTGTTTCCATGGTGAATTGTATTTTGGGGTGTAGGCTGTTGAGGTGTGTGAGGAAGTTGTTCAGTTTTTCTTTCCCGTGTGGCCAGATTATGAAGGTGTCATCTACGTATCTGAGCCAGAGTTTGGGTTTGTGGTCATATTTTTCTAGAGCTTGTGTTTCAAAGTGTTCCATGTAGAGGTTTGCGATGACAGGTGAGAGGGGTGATCCTATGGGTGCTCCTTCTATTTGTTTGTATTTTTGTCCATTGTAGGTGAAGTATGTATTGGATAGGCAGTGGTTGGTTAGATCTAGGATGTGCTTGGGGGGGTTGTATTTGTTTTGGATGGCTGTCAAGGCTTCTTTTATTGGCACTTGGGTGAAGAGGGATATGACATCGAAGCTCACTAGTAGGTCGCTGGGTTGTAAGTTTTGTTTCTTTATGATCTCGATGAACTGGAATGAGTTTCTTACGTGTGAGTTGATGGATTCTGCATAGGGTTGTAGTTGTTTGGCGAGAAATTTGGCTAGGTTTTGTAGAGGTGAGCCTATGGAGCTGACTATTGGTCTGAGTGGGGTTCCTTCTTTGTGTATTTTGGGGAGACCATAAAGCTTGGGGCATCTGGATGATTTTTCTCTGGGTATGATTCCTTGCTGGATTTCTTCACTGATGGGGGAGGCTTTTATTTTGGATTTGGTAGTTTTTTCTAGGTAGGTGGTGGGGTCTGTCTTTAGGGGTTTGTATGTGGGGTCTTGGAGTAGGTTGGTTAGCTTGGTTTGGTAGTCAGATGTGTTCATAACCACTGTCGCGTTGCCCTTGTCTGCTGGTAGGATTATTATGCTGGTGTCTTCTTTCAGGTTAAGTAGTGCAGTTTGTTCTTCTTTGGATAAGTTGCTTTTGGGTGGTTTGCTAGTGCAGAGGATGTTGGTGATTTCGAGTCTGATTTTGTTAGCATCATCAGGGTTGGTTTTGGTCAGGCTGGTTTCAACTCCGCATATGATGGTTTCTGTGGAGATGTGTTTGGGAGTGACAGCAAAGTTGAATCCTTTTGAAAGGACCTTGGTTTCAGCTTCAGTGAGGATCTTGTCTGAGATGTTGTGCAATGTTTGTTTCATGTGTGGCTGTGGGGGAGGGGGAGTTGGTTTCTGGCATTGTTGTAGTTTCCTGAGTTTGTTGGTGTGTGTGTCTGTCTTGAGGGTGGTCTGTGTTTCGGCTCTCCAGACAGCGAGTTGTTTGGATTTGTCCCAAAGTAGAGGGTGAATCTTGTTGCTGAGTCTGAGGTGGAGTGTGAGGAGATCTTTGTTGATTTGGTCTAGGAGAAACCTTTTCGTGTGAAGTTCATTTCTAATTAGGGCCAGTTCTGTTCTTTTAAGGATGCGTTTGGTGGCTGCTGTGTTGGTGTGGAATTTCAATTGGAAGCTTGTGGGAATTAAATTTTGATCTCGGCAGTTGCATAGGAATGCAAGGTCATATATATATATATATATATTCTTTTTCTATTATGCTTTTTCTGGGAAAGAAGGGGGAGTGGGTTAAAGAAACTTTGTAACACTGCCAACTAGAGGCTTGAAAAATACTTTATTTGAAGCTGGAGAACTGTGACAAATTCTTTCTCAAGGACACTGGAATTTGATAAGGTAGAGGGAAGAACACTGGAGAATGGTTTTACATGTGTTCTTTGCAACTTCTATCAACAATTGAAAATTTGAAGCTTGGCTTTGAAATTTGTGGAGAAGCCATAATAAGAGCCTTGGATAATGAAATAAAATGCAGTGTGCTCTTTTTCTATTTTTTCTTAGCTATCTTATCCCTCCTCTTCAATCCCATAGTATTTTTTTTAAACAGTTTTATTGGTTTTTTTAACAAACAAACAAAAACAGACAAAACATAAAAGCATCAGCTCTCTTCCATACTTATATACAAACAGTGTGTCGGTTGGTTCATCAGTTTTTTGCATCCATTTCATAGTCTCAATTACAATTATGTTACATAATAGCTCTTATTTTCAATCCTAACTTATATATCTTCATATCATTATTAAAAAAAAATCATTTGACTATACTTTTATTCATTCATACTTTATGAGATAACTATAATTTAAATAATTTATTCTATAACAAATCATATAATCATGCCAATTCTATCCTAAAAAAAAAACACTTTATAGATGTAGTATCTAATAGCAAAAGAAAAAGAAAAAACAAGAATATTCCTTATTATCTAAAATTCTAGGTATTCTATTGTCATATTTCATCATCTAACCATTGATAGAAAAGGTCCCAAATTTTATAAAATTGTTTATCTTCTTGCTCTCTAATTTCAAATGTCAATCTACTCATCTCAGCACATTCCAATATTTTCTTAATAATTTCTTCCTGCAATGGAATTTTCTCATTTTTCCAGTTTTTAGCAAATACAATTCTAGCCGCAGTTAATACATTTACAATCAAATATTTCAAATCTTTACTGTATACATCTGGTAGAATTCCCAATTAAAAAGAACTCTGGTTTCAAATCTATATGTTTCTTTATCATTTTTTCCAGCCACATGTGGATTTTAGTCCAATATTTTCTAGCATCCTCACAAGTCTACCACATATGGTAGTATGAGCCAGGTATCTGATGACATTTCCAACATTTTTCAGATTTATTCTTAAACATTCTTGCTATCCTTGTTGGGGGAAAATGCCACCTGTAAAACATCTTATACAAGTTTTCTTTATAAGCTGTAGACATTGTCATTTTATAATTTTTTGCAACCATAATTTCTGCCATTTCTCTAAGTCAATCCCATATCCAAAATTCCTCCCCCAAGCAATCATAGTTTCTTTAACTTGTTCTTCCTCTAGCTTAATTTCCAATAAATAACCATATAATTTTTTAATCACCTTTTCATCAGTACCCATCAAAATCTTATCTAAATCAGTCCGTTTATCATAAAATCCCTCTGTTTTGGAATCCCCATCATACCTTGAGTGTATTTGCACATATGAAAAACAATTCATCTTTATACCTTGTTCCTCTAGTTTTGTATCGATTTAAGTTCACCCTTTTCATCTAATAATTCCCCATATCTAACTGTTTGTTCCTTCTTGTAAATTATAGGATAAGAAAATGCTTCTATCGTCGATAACCAAACTGGAATTTTCAAATAACATTGTTTTTTTTTATCTTCTCCCAATTTAACCACAAAGACTCCCGTATATAATGTCTTTGAAAATAGCCCTGTGTCTTAGTTCCCTTATAGGAACTAAGAAAAGCATGCCAACCCAACAACAGATCATGACCTTCTAGTGTCAACAATCTAGTCTTCCTTAATGTTATCCATTCCTTAACTCACATCAAATTTGCAGCTTGGTAGTACAGCTCCCAATTAGGCAGACCAAAACCTCCTCTAATTCTAGCATCTTGCAAGAGTTTTAGCTTTATCCTCGCTTTCTTACCTTGCCATATATACTTCAACACAATTTTATTTAAATCCTCAAAATAGTCTTTCCCGAGCCTAACTGGTATTGTTTGAAACAAAAATAAAATTCTGGGTAAAGTATTCATCTTAATTATTGAAATCCACCCTATTAATGACAGTTGTAAATTTTCCCATTTCTTCAAATCTAAGGCTATCTGTTGGTTAAGTTTAATATAATTGTTCTCTTTTAATGTACTACATCTTGATGTCAAATGTATCCCCAAATACTTAACCTTATTCGTAACTTGAATTTTCAACAAATCTGTCAATTCTTCTCTTTATATTATTGTCCGTTATTTCCACCATTAATATTCTCCCATCTTCATCAGCGTAAATCAATTTTGCTGGGGTGGCCTCTTTGATATATAAAACCACTCCTCTTTTCTTACATTGGGTCAAAGAAGTAAACAATTTCCCTAATTTTGGTTGTACTAACAATTGTTCGTGTTGCTTTTTAATGTGTACTTCTTGTAAACAAATTATATCAAATTTTAATTTCCCTAATTTATGAAAAATCTTCCTTCTCTTAGCAGCTGAATTCAGTCCATTTATATTCATTGTAATCAGTTTTTTCTCTTCCATGGTTATATTTTATATTTAGGTTTAGCTGCTCTCGTAGATCTTGGTTCCCGCGGATCTTTAATGTCCACCTGTCCACCTACTGCACCTTCTTCTTTTTCAGTCTCCATTTGTTTCTCTTGGAATTCAATTAATGAAATCTCTTTTTCTCTCCTTCCAAAAAATTCTGCGTAAAAAAGTTCTGCTTTCTCAATTGAATCAATTCTGTGTCTCTGTTCTTGCCATGTAAACATCAATCCTTCTGGGATCAACCATCTGTAATTCACCTCCTTTTTCAATAGCATTTTGGTCAGAAATCGATATTCTGTTCTCATCTCTCTCACTCTTCTGGGTATTTGTTTTAAGACCAAGATTTCTTTGCCTTTATATTTCAACGTCTTCTCTCTTGCCGCTTGTAAAATTTGTATCTTGATAGATTTTTTAGTAAATCTAATATGGACTTCTCTGGGTAAATTATTTCTCATCGCATATCTTGTAAAAACTTGGTATATCTCATCTACTCCATCCATTATCTTTTCCTCTGTTATTTCCAAAGCGTCCACCAAAATTTCTATCATTATCGCAGCCAAATCTTGCCCTTTTTCTTCCTCTATGTTTTGAAATCTAAGATAAAATTCTGACCCCTTCGTCTCCCACTTCAGCATCCCACTTTTTTCTTGTTCAACCACTGTTAGTCTGCTATCAATATTTCCAATCTTCTCCTCTCTTCGTTTACCCTCTTCTTCAACTTTTTGGAGTCTCTCATCATACTTCGCCATCATCTGTTGGATATTTTCCACTTTTTCCTCAGTCCTCCCTGTTCTTTGTTCAATGATGCCTGTTTTTATCTTAAGATCTTGAATTCCTTGCATAATCATCTGTAAGGTTACTTTTTCTTGTTCTTTGTCTTGCTTTAACATTACCTGAATTGAACATTGTCCAGATGGTGGGGAGGCAGAAATAGACACAGAGGCACCTGAAGGTATAAGTTTCCTATGCATTTTAGATGATTCAAAATCTTCAAGTTCTTTCAAATTTTAATCCAATTAAGAAAATAGCCAATTATAATCCAAAATGGAAAAGTCCAATAATAAAAAGCCCAATAATAAAGGAGAAAGAAGAGAAAAGAGAGAAAAAAATTCTTCAGGTTCTTTCTGACTCAAGTCCAATTAAAAAATAATCCACAATAAAAAAATAAAAATAAAAAAGACCCAATAATAATAATAATAATAATAAACAAGACCAAAGCCAAAAAGGAAAAAAAAAACAAGGATAAATTTCTTCAGGTTCTTCACATCTTAATCCAGCCAAAAAATCTCAGTTGAAAAAAAAAGGAGACCAAAATAATCCAAAAGCATAGATTAAAAAAAAGCAAAAATCCCAATGAAGAAAGAAAAAAAAATCAAAATAAAATAGAAATGAAAAATTCTAAGGCTTCCCCTTGAAAATAAGTAAAAAATAAAAATAAAGACCTTACTGGAATAAAAATATACAATAATGCTAGTTGGGGGGGTAGCGAAACTAAAAAAAGGATTAGAAAGAGAAAATAGAAACAACACACTGCACTCTGCTTAGTTGTCCAAGGCTCTTATTATGACTCTCTTCCCTTTCCCACAAGCTTCAAAGCCAAGCCATAAATATTTAATTGTTGACAGAAATCCAGAAGAGCACCTGTAATAATATTCTACTGCGCTCTTCCCTCTATCTTATCAAGAAATGTCCTTGAGAAGGAGTCTTTCACATCTCTCTCCACTTCAAGTAGAATATTTTCAAGCCTCTAGTTGGCAGTGTTACAAAGTTTCTTAGTTCTCACTTTCCCCCCTCCTCTCAAAACAACATAATTAAAGTAAAAAACAAATGCAAGAAGTATATACATATATGTACAAAGAAAAAAAAAATAACCAAAGGGAGCCTCTAGCCTAAGGAAAAAAAATAAGAAATTCAAAGGGAGAATAGAAAATATATATATATATAAAAAAACAGTCCGGTTATCCAGTAAATAACAATGAAGTCCGATAGCAAAAAATAAAATAATAAAAAAAGGCTCGCTTTGATGTCTCCCTTAAAAAAACGCCGCTGGATCAATTTTGTCAAAAATCACACAGATTTCTTCTAGCAATCGAAGTGTCCTTTCAAACCTCAAAAAATTGAAAAAAAAAAGTTTCTCACCCAGCCGACACACTTTCTCTTTCAGCCTCTTCTTTTCTGGAGCTGCCCCGATTTCAGCAGCTTGGGGGCTGCCTCTCCACTGCCAGCACAAGGGACTTCTCCCAGGTCATCCAGGGACTTTGTGATGTCCCTGGAGTCTACAGGGTATACCCTTCACAATAGCCGTCCCTACGGGACAGTTTAGGACCGTTTGGGCCGGCCAGAAGCGAAGATATCAGCTGCAATCGAAGAGCTCAATTGCAAGCCGTATCGTCACGGCACCAGCTCCTCCCCTCTCCTTCAATCCCATAGTATTTTGTAATAATTGTATATTTATTTTTTATTTATTTTTTATTTTTTCTTTGTAAAGGGAAAGCCTCAGAATTTCTTTTTCTTATTGGGACTTTTGCCTTTTTCATTTTCATTTTTGATCCATTTTTATGGCTATTTTTTATTTTTAAGATTTTCCAAATGGATTAAGGTGTGAAGAACCTGAAGAATTCTTTTTTTCTTCTTATTATTTTTTAATACTATTGGGTCTTTTTCTCTTTATTTTTAATTTTTATTTTGAATCATAATTGACTATCCCACGATAGGATTAAGGTCTAGAAGAACCTGAAGAACCTCTTCTTTTTAATTTTGGGCTTTTTTCTTTATTGACTTTTTCTTATTTTTCTTCTTTTTCTTTTTTCCTAATTGGATTATAATTGACCACTCTACTCCTTGGATTAAAAGAGCTTGAAGACCCTGAGTTACCTAAATGAGTAAGAAATCCATATCTTCTGGCATTTCAACTTCTGCTCCTGCTTCATCAACAGCTGGAGGACAATGTTTAACCCAGATAATGTCGAAGCAAGATAAAGGACAAGTGGATTTAAAGATGATTATGCAAGGAATTCAAGAACTTAAAACGGAATCGGATATCATTGAAAAGAAAATAGAAAGCATTGAACAAAGAGCTGAGAATATTGAACAAAGAACGGAGAGTATTGAACAAAGAATTGGGAAGACCGATGAAAAAATTGAAAATATTCAACAAATGATGGTGAAATATGATGAGAGACTCCAAAAAATTGAAGAGAAAGACAAGCAAAGAGACAAGACAATTGGAAATATTAATAGCAGATTAACAATGGTTGAACAAGACAAAAGTGGGATGTTGAAGTGGAAGATGGACAGGTCAGAATTCTATCTCAGATTTCAAAATATAGAGGAAGAAAAAGGAAAAAAATTGGCTGCAATAATGATAGAAATTCTGGCTGGAGCTCTGGGAATAACAGAGGAAAAAGATGATGGATGGAATAGATGAGATATACCGAGTCTTCACAAGATATGTGATGAGGAACAATCTACCAAGAGAGGTTCATGTCAGATTTACAAAAAAACCTATTAAAACACAAATATTACAAGTGACAAGAGAGAAGATGTTGAAATATAAAGACAATGAGATTGTGGTCTTAAAACAAGTACCCAGAAAAGTGAGAGAGATGAGAAGAGAATATCGATTTTGGACTAAAATGTTATTGAAAAAAGAGGTGAATTATAGATGGCTGATTCCAGAAGGATGAATGTTCATATGGCAAGAACAGAGACACAGAATTGACTCAATGGAGAAAGCAGAAATATTCTATAATGAATTTTTCAAAAAACGAGAAACAGACAGAAAAAGAGATTATCTCAACTGAACTTCAAGAGGACCAAATGGGGATGGGAAAAGAAGAAGGCGCAGTAGGTGGACAAGTGGAGACCAAAGAACAATGTGAAGTAAGATTTACAAGAGCTGTTAGACCTAAATACAAAACATAATATGGAGGAAAAAAAACTGATTTCTATGAATATAAATGGACTGAACTCAGCTACCAAAAGAAGAAAAACCTTTCACAAATTAGAGAAGTTAAAATTTGGTATAATTTGCTTACAAGAAGTACATATTAAAAGACAACATGAACAATTACTGGCACAACCAAAATTAGGGAAAATATTTACCTCTCTGACCCACTGTAAGAAAAGAGGAATGCTTTTTTTTTTAAGCAAATTTTATTAATTTTAGCAAGAAACAAACAAAACAAAACATCATTAAACATTAAAAACATAAAACTGCTTTCCATCATAAATCTTTACAAAGCAGGTAACACATTATTTTATATCACATTTTTCTGGTTTATCCCATTTCCATGTAGGCACATAAATTCCCTTTACCAAATTTTACATTATTTCTCTTTACTCTTATTCAATAACATTTATTTTCTGGTTTATCTGCTATTCAATCATCACACTTATATTTTCCTCTGACTTATTTTTGTTTTGTTTTTTTTAAAAAAAACAAATTTTGTTAGCTTTACAAAACATACAAACAGTCAAGGCATATTAACATAAAGAGTCTTTCTGGAAGAACCAGTAAAACGTGCCAAATGTACTATGTACATTTACATTATCTGCTCATCTTCATATCTCATCCCAATTTCTCCTTTTCATTCTATTGTCCAGATTATATTTCTTACTAATCAAAGTTTTTGCCTTTTAAAAAAACAATACACAAAACACACATAACATAGAACATAAAAAAACTCATTTCTGAAAGCTGCTTAATCCCGGGTTCGCACAGACACAAATTCAAAAATCATATTTACTTTATATGTCAATCCATATCTTATTACCATTTTCAATTTTCTATATAGCTTCTTCCCTCTTTTATCTTTCTTAATTATA
Source organism: Pseudonaja textilis (assembly GCF_900518735.1). The sequence continues at coordinate 9,563 of NW_020770476.1, forward strand.
TTTTGTTTATCTTATCTCAATACAATTCATAGTACTTATCATTTTTTGTCTGTTCTTTTCCAGTTATCCAGTCATCTTTTCTCTTTAAATATACCTCTCCTGTACACTAATTGGAGTAACACCTTTAACTCTTTTCCCTAACTTAACAATACTTAATATAACACTTAAATTATATTGAGATTCTGGTTAGTACATTCTAAAATTACACAAAAAACTTTATAAGAAAAGCAAATACACTACAATTACAAAATGTAAGCCTATAACCCACCAAAAATACCATAAAAGAGCTAATCATACATACTAATACACATTTTACTCTAAATACACATAGAAAAACACACTTTTATGTACCTTCCAGAATCCCTTTTTCAATTAAATTTACCCATTGTCTCTAAATAGATTCTGTTTCTTAAAGTCTTGCTTCCCACCATTAAGGTTTTTCATCCCCTTCTTTCTCACTTGTTTATTTTTCTCCTTGCCTTTTTTACCCCATTGTCTCTCCTCCTCCCTTTTCTTCTTCTGCTTACCCACTTTCTGTTGTTTTCTAACCTTATATCCACCTTTCATCTCATTTTTCTCTTTTTGGATTGTTTTCTCTACCCTTTTTCTTTTCCTCTTCCTCCTCCTCCCCAAAGTAGACTCATTGTTAGTGTTTGGGGACAAACCCCCAAGCAGAGCGTGCAGCAGCAGCCAAGCCAGGCAGCCAAATGAGAGAGGATGGGCCCAAGAGTATACACACACTGGAGACAAACACTGTTTGTAGTTTTAAATAGTTGTTTAATTCAATCAGAGTTTAAGCATTGTCAATCAGTCCATATGTCATTCACAAATATATCCATTCAGTAACTTAGTCCATTTACTAGTCAGTACTATATCCTTATCTGCTTGTAAAGATATCTTCTCCTCTGATACCTTTCCTTTTGAAGACAATGCTGAGTATTCACAGGATATCAGCTCACCAAGGAAATAGTCCTTTCGTTCAGCAAAAACAGTATCCAGCACAGTAGCCAACAAACAGTATCAAGCAGAGGTCTCAAACAGGAGTAAGCAGCAAACTGTTACGTTTCTCTTACTGCCTTTTATTGCCGTTTGTAACCGCACCCTTAATTAGCTAATTACATTGCAGTTTGGTGCTTAAAGGTACAAGTTACAAAACACTTAAACCTTGGTTTATATATTTATTCACCCAAACTTAGTTGGTGTATCTATGTTATACCCAACATTCTCCCCTTTTGGGTGATATAAATATACAATACCTTTACAATCTAAAATCATACTTTTCACAACTCTCTAGGTGCTTAATGGCACCTTGGGCTTTAGTAAAATTATCAGCTATATTGTCCTCCGACATGCAGTACTCCAGCTGTATCATTTTACTCTTTACAGATTGTCTAACGTTTAAGTACCTTAAATCTGTATGCTTGCTCCTAGTTTTTACTGCAATATTTGTGGCCATTTGAATTGCTGCCTGATTATCTTCATGTACAATTATAGGATAATTTACAGTTATACCCATATCATTCATCATTTGTTTATACATGATTAATTCAGTACATAATAACGACAAACAGGAGAATTCTGCCTCCATAGTAGACAAACTTATATGCTGTTGTCTTATTGACTTCCAACCTATTAATGTCTTACCCAGCATTATGGCTGTTCCTGAAGTCGACTTTCTTGTGTCTCTTTCGGATGCAAAACTAGCATCTGCATAAGCACTCAGTATGAGATCACCTTTTGGTTCTAGATACAGTGCATGGTTCCTTTAAGATATCTTAAAATTCTCTTTAAGGCATTCCAATGACATTGAAGTGGATCATTATTATGTCGTGCCAGTTGATTAATACTAAAAGCTATATCTGGCCTTGACCAATTGCTAATGTATGATAAGCTACCAATCAAAGATTGATATATTACCTTATCAAACTTGGGACTTTGAGCATCCATTTTGCAAATATCCTGACTCATTGGAGTCTTTGCAGGCTTACAAAGTTCCATCTTATAATCTATTAGCAATTTAGATATCTTATCTTCCTGAGATATCTTAAAACCTTTCTGTGTTTTCAGTATATTCAAACCTAGATATTTCTTTATCTCCCCTAATTGCTTGATTTTTATTTTCTTAGCTAATGATGCTATTATTTTATTGGCTTCATCATTAGTCTCAGTAATCAAAGCAATATCATCTGTGAATAATAATAATAATGATATTTTCCCATTTGTCTCCCTTTTTAATAGACATGGATCGGCTAAACCAGCTTTAAACCCTATATTGTTTAGTTCCTTTACAATATACTGGTTCCATTCATAGCCTGATTGTTTAAGACCATAGAGGCTCTTCTTTAATAACCAATAATCATTATTATTTTCACCTTTAAATCCAATAGGTTTTTTCATGTATACAGTATGTCTTAGTGGAGCGTGCAAGTAAGCAGTTTCTACATCTAGATGGTTGACTATATATTTCTTGCTTGCTGCCCACACTAAAGCTGCCCTTAATGTTGCTGCTTTAAGACTAGGTGCAAATACCTCATCATAGTCATTGGCATTTTGTCTAAAACCTTGGGCTACTAATCGTGCCTTATGGATTATATTACCATCTTTATCAGTTTTTATCTTAAAAATCCATTTGCAGCCAATGGGTTTTATATCAACAGGTAATCTCGCATTTTCATACACTTTCATATCCTTTAAGGATTTCAATTCCTTATTCATTGCTGCATACCAACTTTCCTTATCTTTAGTAGGATACATTTTTATTTCATCCACAGTATATGGAACTTTATTAACCTGGCACACTGTGTTAGCCTGGTATCTATCAGGTGGTCTAGATATTCGTGTAGTTCTTCTGGGAATTACAGGGCTTGTATGAGGACTTTTTTGAATTACTACCTGTTCATTTTCCTCAGCTTGCTCAGCTATTGGTACTATTTCTTCCTTTATGGGCTCTATCTCTTCCTGTATTTCTCTCTTTACTTTATTTTTAAAGTTACAGGGATAATTAATGGGATTTCTATAGGATTCAATAATCACTTCTTTATTGGTATCCTGTTCTAACTTATCCCATCCTACGTGCTCTAGAAGTTGGGCATTGGCACTACATAACACCTTAGATGTGCCTTTCTCCCAAAATCTATATGTCCTATGGTTTGCTTGGTAACCAACGAAGAATAATTGTTTAGCTCTGTGTTGCCCTTTACGCCTGAGTTGTGTAGGGATATGCACCCATGCTGGTGCACCAAATGTGTGCAGGTAACTCAGATCAGGCTTCCTGCCATGCCACATGGTGAATGGTATTTCACCAGTAGTTGAGTTAACAACGTTGTTCAATATGTTATTAGCACAAATTGTGGCCTCCCCCCACAAAGAATCAGGTAATCCAGAATCAGTTAACATTGTTCTAACCATTGCCTGTAGTGTTTGGCCTCTTCTCTCAATAAATGCGTTGTGTTGTGGTCTGTATGGTGCAGATTTCTTGTGCTCTATTCCAGCTACCTTTAATCTATTCTGGAATTTGCTGTTAACAAATTCCGTACCATTATCTGTCACCAGGGTTATCAGTTGCCGTTTAGTCTTTCTTTCTGCAAATTTTAACCAGTTGAAGAAATGTTGATATGTTTCAGTTTTGCTTTTCATTAGGTAGCAAAACCCATATCTAGAGTAATGGTCCATAATGCTCAGTATATATCGAGCACCCCCCATACTGGGTTTCTTTGGACCTATAATGTCTGCAAATACTACTTCTAAAGGTTCTTTAGTTTTGAAACCATTTAGCCTATTTGCAGGCAATATTTTACTCTTATCTTCACAGCAGACATTACAACGCAAATATTTATCACAAGGTTTTAACCTTATTCCATCAGATAACTCTACTGTACATTTTAGCATTTTAAAATTTACATGCCCCAAACGCCTATGCAATAAATGGATACATTCATTATGAGGCTTTATATTGTTAAATACAGTCTGTGCCTCCCCTTTCTTACTATCATGTAATACATACAATGCTCCATTTAAAGCTGCAGTTACCCTTTTGTTATCTTTTTCAATTATGCAATTATTATCCTTAAATGTAATTACATAACCTAGTTTGTCTAATACCCTTACAGAAAGTAAGTTCATCTTTAACTGTGGTACATACAACATTTTTATATCCTGGTTTAAGCATGGACAGTATGCAATACCTGCTCCCTTGGCCTTGAGGTTCCAGCCATTAGCAAGTGATATATGTTGAGAGCTTGTAGACATTTTTATAAATTTTGTCTTATCTCTCGTGATGCAGTGGGATGCACCACTGTCCACCACCCATAAATCATTCTTCACATCACAGTTGCTAAACGTGGCTAGTTCAAAGGATTTCTTTGGCTTTTTTACATTCTGGCTTTTTTCTTTTCTGCAGAATCTTGCCAAATGTCCTCTGCCTCCACAATTAAAACACTTTTTAATTGTGTATGCCGTCGAAGATAAATTCTCTTCTTCCGGGTGCTTTACTTTACTAAGTTGGTTTCTTTCAAGCTTTGAAGATAATTTCTCTTCTTTATTAGGTTTATCTTCTCTCAGCTGGTCATGTTCACACCTTCTTCTGGCTTCTTCTAATAGCCTGCCGGTAATCTCGGTTACTGATAAACTGTCTTTTGGCAATACTTCTAAAGCAGTCACATAATCATCATAGCTTCGATCCAATGAAGACAGTATGATGTATACTTGTTGCAACTCATTAAATATAAGCTCTTTTTCTTGTAATTCCTGAAAAATGCTCTTCATACAGTTTAAATGAGTTAACATGTCTCCATTCTTCTGAAGATGTGTTCGAAATAGTTTGCGTGTAAGATATATATGAGCTCCTACACTGTCCCGAACATATATCTTCCTGAGGTTCTCCCAGCAGTTTGCAGCATTTTCCTCTCCACGGATATGGATAAGTTGCTGGTCAGAGAGAGTCAGTCCTATGATGCATAAAGCCTGCTCATTCTTTCGTTTATAGTCTTGTATCTTTTTGTCATCCTCTTCAACATTAGGATCTAAGTTAGTCACATCTGGTGGGTTTGTTATTATGTCCCACAACCTTCTCTTCGTAGAAGTAAACTACATTTCATTGACCATGAAACATAGTTTGTTCCATCTAGTCTGGATATCATGGACAGATTTGGCAAATTTACTTGTGCCATTGCTCTTCAGATATGTAACTATTTAACAACTAATGAAAAACAGTTTGTTTTTACAGTAATGTGCAACTCACACCAAACTCTCACTGCTATATCCTGGTTAGTTAGGCTGTGCTCACTGGGCCCATAACCAATGTTAGTGTTTGGGGACAAACCCCCAAGCAGAGCGTGCAGCAGCAGCCAAGCCAGGCAGCCAAATGAGAGAGGATGGGCCCAAGAGTATACACACACTGGAGACAAACACTGTTTGTAGTTTTAAATAGTTGTTTAATTCAATCAGAGTTTAAGCATTGTCAATCAGTCCATATGTCATTCACAAATATATCCATTCAGTAACTTAGTCCATTTACTAGTCAGTACTATATCCTTATCTGCTTGTAAAGATATCTTCTCCTCTGATACCTTTCCTTTTGAAGACAACGCTGAGTATTCACAGGATATCAACTCACCAAGGAAATAGTCCTTTCATTCAGCAAAAACAGTATCCAGCACAGTAGCCAACAAACAGTATCAAGCAGAGGTCTCAAACAGGAGTAAGCAGCAAACTGTTATGTTTCTCTTACTGCCTTTTATTGCCGTTTGTAACCGCACCCTTAATTAGCTAATTACATTGCAGTTTGGTGCTTAAAGGTACAAGTTACAAAACACTTAAACCTTGGTTTATATATTTATTCACCCAAACTTAGTTGGTGTATCTATGTTATACCCAACACTCATTGCTCATCCAAAATGGCTTCTTCTTCTTCTTTGTTCCGGTCATCCTGCTGCGTAGTCAATTTTTCATAAGTGCATACTGCCATTTCTAAAAATTGAAAAAGAATGCCCAAAGTATCTTTTCCATCTTACTCTTCTTTCTTATATTTTTGGTATTGAGTTTTTAATTCATCCAAAAGCAATGCCATCATGAAGAGAAAGACTTCTTCAAAAACAACCACCCAAGTATTTTTAATCAAGAGTAATTCCAAAAGAATTCCAAAGTCACTAAAAAGTCCAAATAAACTATTTCTTTCAATGCTTTTTTTTTTTTTACCTTCTTCAATTTCTCTTTCTGGGGTTACTGGTTGATCAAAAGGTTCCCATTAAAATGTATCTTTCTTTAAAATTCTAGGCAGTCTCCTCCTTTTTCAAGCTCTGCTCCAAAAAGTTTTTTTTCCTCTCCCCCCACTTACAACAACAATTTCCCTTTAAACACTCAGAAATCCATAGCTCCAATGCAGGCTTTCCAGTTTCTGAGGGTGTTAAGTCCAAAGTCCTTTCTCTGATAGTTTTCAAGTTAAAATACCTTCGGTGCCCAAGGCATTTTCCAGTTCTGCATTTAATGTTTCTGTGGGGTGGGAGAGTAAGTAGAATAAAAGTTTTCCCTTAGCAGCTTTCTCCGCTGCTCTTCTCTTCTTAGGGATACAATGTATCTTTCAGGCAATAAACAATTCCACTCCAGGGTTTTAGAAGCTGTTATTTTTCCCGGTACAGCCAGCACTTTCACTTCTGAATCTTCTTTCTCCTTCTTCCTCCAGCACAATCTTTTCCAGCTGCCGGCTTCTTTGTGGCGGCCATCACTGACCGCTGCTCCACTGCCTTGAGAAAAGGAGGTTAAGCTGGGTGAGGAGGGGGTATGCGACACCTCCAAACCCCTTCCCAGATCCTCCCTAGCTTCGGCTGCCTCTATAGGGCAGCCTTATCCTCCAGATCCATCTGGATTGGAGGCACCAAGACAGCGAGCACAGCAGGGATCATGGAGAAACGTGAATCCCTGCTGTCGCCGAAGCCTGGCAACCCGGTTTTATATATTAAAGAAACTATCCCAGCAAAACTGATTCATACTGATGAAGAGGGAAGAGTATTAATGGTTGAAATAGTGGATAATAATACAAAAACACTCCTGGTTGCAATTTATGCCCTGAATGATAAACAAGAAGAATTTTATAAAAAAAATTACATATGAAAACAATGGGACTGGACTATATTAACATAGTTATGATGGGAGACTTTAATGGAATTGTAGACAATAAACTGGACTATAGAGCAACAGCAACAAGACAAAATAGAAAGACTCTCCCTAAATCCTTTTTCAAAATGATACATGAATTAAACTTAAAAGATATATGGAGAGAAAGAAATGCTAAAATTCAACCATATATTTTTTACTCAAATAGACATTTATCATGGTCTGGAATGGATATGATTTGGACCTCAACAGAATTAATATCTAATATTCAAGAAATAAATATTGAAACAAGTACATGGGCAGATCATAATCCAATGACAATTAAATGGAAAGGAGAAAAAAGAAGATCTAGATGGACATTAAATAATATTATTTTAAAGGAAAAAGACTTCACACAATGGATGGAGAAAGAATTGGCCTTTTTCTTTAGTGAAAATAAAAAAGAAGATACTTCAATGCAGAATGTTTGGGATACAATGAAGGCATATGCGAGAGGATTAATAATAGACTATACAAAGAAAAAGAACATTAGGAAAAGGCAAACTATCAAAGTTTTAGAAGATGATCACAAAAAACTGGAAAAAGAATTACAGAAAATGCCACAGAAAAAAGATATTAAACTTAAAATGGACATAATTAAACATAAAATGGGTCAGATAGAGAAAGAAGAACTGGCACAAAAAAATAGAAGTGCTAAACAGAACTATTTTGAAGATGCAAATAGGCCAGGTAGATGGTTAGCATACAAACTGAGAAAAAAGAAAGAATCAAGGAAAATATTACAGTTAATAGACGATCAAGGCCAAATGTGCTATGGTAATAAGGAGAAAAAGGCAATTATCTGAGATTCTTATGGACAACTATATAAACAAGAGGATATTGATGAGGAAAAATTTAAACAGTATTTACAAAATGCTAATCTACCTAAGATACCTGAAGAGACTGAAAAAATGTTAGAAAGTACTATAACAATGATGGAACTAACCGAAGCACTTAACAGACGGAGTAATGGAAAAGCACCAGGTCCAGATGGGCTTCCGGCAGAATTTTATAAAACATTACAAGAATCGTTGAGCATTCCATTGCTAGAAGTCATGAATGAAGTTATGTCAAATAAGAAGATACCTAATACATGGTCAGAAGCTTACATTACACTTATTCCAAAAGAAGGGACCGATCCATTACAAATCAAGAACTATAGACCTATTTCTTTATTGAATGCAGATTATAAAATTTTTGCTTCAATTTTGGCAGAAAGGCTTAAAAAATACTTAAATAATTTCATTCATCCTGATCAGAATGGATTCCTGCCAAAGAGACAAATTAAAGACAATATGAGGGTAATTCTGGACACTTTGGAATATTATGAGGCGCATCCTGAAAAACAAATGGCTTTGATATTCCTAGATGCCCAAAAGGCATTTGATAATGTGAACTGGAGATTCATGTTTTTGTTATTGGAACAGATGGGTTTTGCCAGAAAATTTATTCAAGCAAAAGAAGCCATATACTATAAGCAAATGGCAAAAGTAATGATAGAGGGAGAACTTACAGGCTCTATTAACATAAGAAAAGGCACAAGACAAGGATGCCCATTATCACCTTTGCTATTTGTATTGACTTTGGAAGAGTTGAATAGAAATATTAGAGAGGACCAAAATATAAAAGGAATGAAAATCAAAAAGGAGGAATTTGAACTACAAGCCTTTGTGGATGATTTGGTTTTCATTCTGGAAGATCCTCTAGAGACAGCTTTAAAACTATTGGAAAAGATAGAGACATACGGTGAGATGGCTGGTTTGAAAATAAATAAAGATAAAACAAAGATTCTGACAAAGAACATGTTATTAAGACAAAGAGAAGAACTGGCAGACCTATTGAAAATTCAAGTCACGAATAAGGTTAAGTATTTGGGGATATATTTGACATCAAGATGCACTACATTGAAAGAGAATAATTATATTAAACTCAAACAGCAGATAGCATTTGATTTGAAGAAATGGGAAAACCTACAACTGTCATTGATAGGTAGAATTTCAACAATCAAGATGAATATTTTACCCAGAATTTTATATCTGTTCCAAACAATACCAATTAGGCTTGGCAAAGATTATTTTGAAGATTTAAATAAAATTGTGTTGAAGTATATATGGCAAGGTAAGAAAGCGAGATGCTAGAACTAGAGGAGGATTTGGCCTTCCTAATTGGGAGTTGTATTATCAAGCTGCAAATTTAATGTGGGCCAAAGAATGGATAACATTAAGAAAGACTAGATTGTTGACACTAGAAGGACATGATCTATTACTGGGTTGGCATGCTTTTCTGTGGTATAAGGGAACTAAATTGCAGGGCTATTTTAGAAGGCATTATATATGGGAGTCATTATGGTTAGACTGGGAGAAAATTAAGAGACAATGTTATTTGAAAATCCCAGTTTGGTTATCAACTATTGAAGCTTTTTCTTATCGTATAACATATAAGAAGGAACGAACAGTTAGATATGGGGAAATATTGGATGAAAAGGGTGAACGATGCAAAATTTGGATGAACAAGGTATAAAGATGAATTGGTTTTCATATGTGCAAATACACTCAAGGTATGTTAAAGATTCTAAAGCAGAGGGATTTTATGATAAATTGACTGACTTAGATAAGATTTTGACAGGTACTGATGAAAAAGTGATTATAAAAATTATATGGTTATTTACTGGAAATTAAACTAGAGGAAGAACAAGTTAAAGAAATGATGATTGCTTGGGGGAAGAATTTTGGATATGGGATTGATTTAGAGAAATGGCAAAAATTGTGGTCTCAAAACTATAAAATGACAATGTCAACAGCATATAAAGAAAATCTGTATAAGATGTTTTACAGGTGGCATATCCCCCCGACAGGAATAGCAAGAATGTTCAAGAATAAATCTGAAAAGTGCTGGAAATGTCATCAGATACCTGGCTCATACTACCATATGTAATGGACTTGTGAGGATGCTAGAAAATATTGGACTAAAATTCGCATATGGTTGGAAAAAATGACAAAGAAACATATAGATTTAAAGCCAGAGGTTTTTTATTGGGAATCTTACCTGATACATACAATAAAAATTTGAAATATTTGATTGTAAATGTATTAACAGCGGCTAGGATTGTATTTGCTAAAAATTGGATGAGTGAGAAAATACCATCACAGGAAGAAATTATTACGAAAATATTGGAATGTGCTGAAATGAGTAGATTGACATTTGAAATTAGAGAACAAGAAGATAAACAATTCTATGAAGTTTGGGACCTTTTCTATCCATGGCTAGATAATAAAATATAATAATAGAATATTTAGAACCTTAGGAAACAATGAATACATATTTCTTTTTTTTCCTTGATACTATCCTTATAAAATTCTATTAAGATAGACTTGGTATGACGTTATGATTTGCTATAAAATAAATTAAGTAAGCTATAGTTATCTCGTTAAAGTATGAACTAATAAAATTATAGTCAAATGATTGTTTAATAATGATATCAGGCTATATAATTGTTGATTGATAATATAAGCTATTATGTAATATAACTACAATGGAGACTGAAATGGATGCACACAAAAAAGTGGTAAACCAACCGATACACTGTTTGTAAACTCATGAAGGAAAGGATGATGTTTTTATGTTTTATGTGTTTTTGTTTGTTGTTAAAATTAGTAAAACTGTTTTCAAAAAATAAAAGAAAGAAATAAGGTATTATGCCAGATAACCCTTCAAGCAGTCTTTCCATTAATTATTGGAAAATTCCTGGGGTACACTAACACCAAATTGGAGGCACCTACACTTAAAAGCGCCCCTGTGCATTACAATAGTTTATAGCTCTGCAGCTGTGTCATCAACAGGGAACTGTTGATAGGCTTGTGATATGTCTAGTTTCACGAAAATGGTTCCTGGCTCAGAAGAATGTAGCAGGTGCTGAATAATTGGGACTGGATAAGCACTGATTTGTAAATATTTGTTTAACAAGCACTTGTAATCAGCACAAATTCTTAAACTGCCATCTTTCTTCAAGGGTGTCACTATTGAAGTTTCCCTTTTTGTGAAGGCCACGGGCTCTAATATGCCCTGTTTAATTAATTTGTCTAGTTCCTTGTCCAGCTTAGGACAGATTGCAAAAGGTACTTTTCGAGGGTTTAAACGAATTGGACCTGCTAGAAGGTCCAAGTTGAAAGAAATTGGGGTTCCCAAATAACAGCCTAGGCCTTCGCTGAACACATCAGCATAGTCATTGAACAAGGCGTCCACCTCTGAATTTGCCTTTTTCAGAGGACTGGGATGGTTCTGCCTTGGTAGTCACATAGGGTTAAGTTGCAGCCTTGAAATCTCTTCTTTGCCATCCTGGAGAACCGTCATTTCAATGTGCTCCACAAGATGATGGGCAGTGCTGAGCCGGTGTCTACCTGCATCCTGCAATATTTCCCTTCTAAAGAAATAATAACACTGATTTGTTTACAGCCTTTGTTTATCAGCTTGGCATGGTAGCAGGTGAAACAGTCTTCAATTTATTTTTGAAAATGCTGAGTTGTCTGAGGTTTCTTTTTTTTTTTTCAAAAATTTTATTAATTTTTAGAAAACAAACATACAGACCAAACACAAAACATAAAAACATAAAACATATTTTTTGAAAGCAGCTTGATCCCGGGTTACATCTCTTTGTACAGAAAAAAAAAAATCAAATTCATGCTCACTTTTATACACCATTCCATATCTTATTACTATTCTAGATTTTCTATATAGTTTCTCCCCTCTTTTCACTCTCTTAATTCTATTTTATTTATTTCATCTCAATTTAAATCATTATACTTATATCCTTTGTCTGTCCTGTTTCAACTGTCTATTATCTTTTCTCATTAACACAAAATTTCTCCTGTAATCACTGATTGGAGTATGACACCTTTATATCTTTCCCCTAAGTTTAACACTTAATATATTACATAACTTTCATTCAGATTCTGCTTAGTACATTCTAAAGCTACACACTATATTTTTTAAAAAAGAAAAAGTTATAAATATATAATATAATTAAAACAACAATCCATACCAGTTAAACTTTATCATTAAAATTAATATTCATTTAAATCTTAAACATTTTACACATTCCTTTTCAGATAAGTCTCATGCTTCTATGGGAACCCTTATAAATTTTGCGTAATTACTCCCCCCCCATTTCACTTATATTTTAAAACATAATGTAATTAAAATGTTCCCATTCCTTTTTAATTCAATTCTCTCATATTTCATTTCATTTATTTTGTTCAAAAAAAAGTTTCCCTAAATTACATTGAATATTTTATCCCATTTTATAATCATATGTTATTCCAATTTCCTAACATTCTTTCTAATACAAATACAACAATACAATCTATATGTACCTTTGCAGAATCTCTTTTTCAGTTATTATTTTTACCCATTATCTCTAAATAAATCCTGTTTCTTTACATCTTGTTTCAAACCTTTGTAGCTTCTCTTCCCTTCCTTCCTCCCTTGCTTCTTCACACTCTTTTTACCCCCTTGTCTCTCCATCTCCATTTCCCTCTTCTGTATTCCTCTTTTCCGTTCCTTTCTAACATTATATCCACTTTTCACCTTATTTTTCCCTGTTTTGGTTGTTTTTTTAGGTCTTAAATTCTCCATTCTCTTTCCCCTCTTTTCCCTTTCTTCCCAGATAAAGTTACTTGTTCATTAAACATGGCTTCTTCTTTGTTCCAATCTTCTTGTTCTTGTAGTTTCTCATAGGTAGAAATCGCCATTTCTAAAAAGTTGAAAACAGAGCCAAAAGAGCCCTTACCTTCTTGTTCCTCTTCTTTATATTTTTTTGAATTCAATTTTCAGTTCATCCACAAGTGATGCCATTATAAAGAAAAAATTTAAACAACCACCCAAGTATTTTTAGTCATTAAAATATAATTTCCAAAAGTCCCAAAGTCACCAAGCAGTCCGAATACACACAAGCTGTTCCATTTAACACTTTTCTCTTTTTTCACTTTCTCTTTCTAGGGCTACGATTCAGTTACAAAGTTCCAATTAAAATGTATCTTTTAGAAGTCTTATTACAATTTAACTTT
>NW_020770477.1:0-22772 GCF_900518735.1 Pseudonaja textilis
TGGGTGGCTGGTTGAGGTGTGTTTGGGCTGGAGGTATGGGGGGGGGGTCTGTTTCTGCCCAGGTGTTTGCTTGGCTTGTGGTGTGGAGATTTTTTTGTTTGTGAGTGCAGGCTTCCAGATAATTGATAGACTGGTGGAGTCATCTCTTCTATTCATGCTTTCAGGTCTTTTTTCAATCTCTATGGCTTCTTTGATAATTCTGTACCTGGGGTTTTCTATTGTGGCTAGGGTTTTGGTGCCATTGAAGTCGATGTTATGACCTGTGGCTTTCATGTACTGACTAATGAGGAAGTGTGTTCCAGCTTTTTTTACTGCATTTTTGTGTTCATCCAGGCGGGTACTTATTCTTCTATTGGTCTGTCCGATCAGGATGAAGAAAAAACCATTCTAATACAGCAGAAGGCTAGCACCAAATTTAAAACAGAAACAGCTGTGAAAGCCTGACACACAGATGAACTTAATACACAAGACTGATGATGGCAGATGAGATTCTGCCGAAACGTTGCTTTACAGCCCTCTCTAAGTGGTTTACAGAGACAGCATATTGCTCCCCAAAACAATCTGGGCCCTCATTTTACTGACCTCGGAAGGATGGAAGGCTGAGTCAACCTTGAACCTGTGAGAATCAAACTGCCAGCAATCGGCAGTCAGCAGAATTAGCCTGCAATACTTCATTCTAACCATTGCACCACTACGGGTCATGTATATCTAGCAATATATCAATTCAATATATTAATTCAAACCCACTGGATGTTAATTCATTATTTGTTTTGGTTCATCACACTGTCAGCCTGATGATTCAGACTGGATTTGACATTTTTGTCCGCCTATTGAGTCCTTCCCAAGGATCTGGGATAGGTAGATGTTGATGTTTTATGATGTCAAAGGTACTGTCATGGCATATAAGCTGTTCACAGTAAAGCTGCCTTTTGCAATTGGTGAATTTGTCAGTGCTGATCATATTCAAATGGTGCTTCAGTCATTTGGGGAAGGCACCCAAGGTGCCTATGACTATTGGTACTATCTTTGGTTTCTTTTGCCACGGTCATTCTATTTCTATTTGCAGGTCTTTGTTACCTTCTCTAGTACTTTCTCTTCTATTTTGTTGTCTCCAGGTATGTCCACATCCGCTATCCAGACGTTATTGTTTTTCTTATTGACAATTGTTTAGTCTGGGGTGCTATGTGGCAAGCGAATGTCTGTTTGAATTCTAAAGTCCCAGAGCAGTTTAGCGTCTTCATTTTCTATGACTTTCTCTATTTTATAATCCCACCAGTTCTTGCTTGCAGACAAATGGCATTTCTTGAAAATCTTCCAGTGCACCATTGTTGCTACCATTGTCACACCATTGTGTATGGTTAGTCTGTATGATCTTCTTGTAGCATCTTAACAGGTGGGCCATTGCTTCTTCTGCTTCTTTACAGATGTGGCACTTGCTTTCTGTTGTTGTCTTCTCAATTCTGGCTTTGTATGTTTTTGTTCTTAAGACTGCAGCCAGAATTAGCCTCTTTCTTCAACTTTCCTGCTCTTAGCCATTGCCAACTCTTTATTATTATCTGTTAAATTTGTTTGCAGCCCTTCTCGCCACTACTAATTCCAGAAAAATACAATGGACTCCCCATTCTTTTGGGAACTTGAACCTGCTCCCAATGTCCCTGGGTAAACCATCTTCCTTCCTCTCTACCTGCCTTTTTGAATTGACATTCTCTATGCCTCTTTTAGCTGAATCTTTATCCTGCTCAGGAACAATGAATCTTTTTTCTGATTTTCAATAATGAACTGGATTTTCTCATTATTTTGGCCATCTCTCTCTCTTTCTCTCTCTCTCTCTCTCTCTCTCTCTCTCTCTCTCTCTCTCTCTGTGTGTGTGTGTGTGTGTGTGTGTGTGTTTGTGTGTGTGTGTGTGTGTGTGTAATACCACTCACGAATCATCACAAAATCTCCAGAACTGTAAAGCCTACAAATTTGGCATGTATATTCCTCTTGGCTTCCAGGTATTCACTAAGAAAGGATTTTTCTAAAATGACCATCAGAGCATTTGTATTTCCTATATTATTATTAACACGCTTTGATGCTAAGGAGTTGTGTTTAATCCAGCGGGGTGCTGCAGGAGGCGTCTGTCCCATCTCCTCCCACCCCATTTCCCCACTGACCTGCAGAGTAGAACTACAATGCTGATCTGGCCCTCAAAAAAATCCAGTTTGACACCCTTGGTCTAAGAGATACAGAAACAAGCCCAGGAGATTCCCAAGTGTTGGAGAGTTCTGGACCAAGATGATAACATTATGGCTTAGGAAAAAAATGCATTTTTCTTTCCGGTGTGCTGCACTTTTTATCAAGACACTCTGATCTTCCTAAAATGCAGAGATGGTATTCAGCAGGTTCTGACTGGTTCTGGAGAACTGGTAGCAGAAATTTTGAGTAGTTTAGAGAACCAGCAAATCCCATTTCTGACTGGCCTGCCCCCATCTATTCTCTGCCTCCCATTGAGTCCCAGCTGAT
This sequence comes from Pseudonaja textilis, assembly GCF_900518735.1. Next base: position 2,503 of record NW_020770477.1, read on the forward strand.
CGGCTGGGTCTTCTTTGGTTGCCCTGCACAGGAGAATGGAGCTGGAAAGCAGGTTAGTGGGGTAGGGAGGGAAGGGGGATTTTGCAGTAACCTTCCCCTGCCACACCCACAAAGCCACACCATGCCCACAAAGCCACACCAACAAAACCAGTAGTAAAAATAATTGAACACCACCACTGCTAAAACGGAGTAAGATCTTACAGGCTATAGATGTGTCATTTGGTAACTCTCTTCTTAGATGGAAGAGCAGCAATACTATGAAACCTTCCAGCATTTGTAAAGGCCATTAGACGATGCTTGGCAATTCGTATTATTATTATCATTGCTCAGTTGCAATGTTTGCCATTCCAAGCTACTGAGTTTCTTGGCAACATGGCCACCTTTATCATTTTTTTTTTCCCTTCTGCCCTGAGAGATGCTCTTGACTCCATACAGCAATTGCACAGTTGTTGGTAATATGATTAATACATGTAGTACGCTGTTGTACATGCATTACCGTGGCACAATTTCCCATATTCCCTCAATAGTCTGGTGTTCTCTATTCCCTTAGCAGATTAATACTTTAACACAAATTACTCAAGGGTTCCATTGGGAGAGGTTTAGCTGAAGGACCTTGGGAGTTGAAACAGAGCAGGAAAAGCTCTTGATCTTTAAGAAGTGATCGGCTTTGTGTTTTGAACTATTTGCTTGGCCTATAACTGAAGTATCAAAGTAAAAAGCTGCGAAGTTATTCTTGGGACAAGCCTAAAGAAGAACGATATTAGATGTGTGCGGCATCTGCCTTTAGGTTTGCTTCTCCGCAACGTCCTACAGGATTGTGTAGCTCTGAATATAGGTAAAGGTAAAGGTTCCCCTCGCACATACATGCTAGTCATTTCCAGCTCTAAGGGGCGGTGCTCATCTCCTTTACAAAGCTGAAGAGCCAGCACTGTCCGAAGACGTCTCCATGGTCATGTGGCCAGCAGGACTAAATGGCGAAAGCACATGGAATGCTGTCACCTTCCCACCAAAGTGGCCCCTATTTTTCTACTTGCAGTTTCACCTGCTTTCGAACTGCTAGGTTGGAAGAAGCTGGGACAAGGAACAGGAGCTCACTCCATGCTAGCTCACAGTGCTAGGGATTTGAACCGCCAACCTTTCTGATCGACAAGCTCAGCATCTTAGCCCCTGAGCCACCATGTCCTTTGTAGCTCTGAATAAATAGGCTTTATTTCCAAAATAGAACAGATGCAATAGAGCACTGTTCTGACCCAAACCCTTTTCCAATAAGAGAAACCTTTTAATGAGTCTTACGAATCCCCGGTTAAAAGGATTCTGCAAACTAATTAACTTTGATAAGCACAAACCTTGCCAAAACTGTACAAGACTACTAAGAATCACAGATAAGAAATATTTCACAACATAAGAATCTTCAAATACCAACTTAAGATACTGTAATGTCCACAAGGCTGAATTTCAAAATGTCTTTGCTTCCTGCAAAGAACATATTGCTTCAGAGCTGGCTTTTATCTTCTTGATGGAGGGGCCATTACCTTGCAGCCTTATTCCCGAGTCGCCCGGGCTGCTGCAGCTGCTCTTTCCTAGGAGTGGCCCTGCATGCGCATGTACTTGGCACAGGCTCCTCGGGAACCTCCTCATCGCTGCTGCCAGCCCCCACAATCTCTGAAAGCAGTAATCCACTCCCTAATGGTCCTGGCCCCTCATCTGAGTCCTCGCTCTCCTCAGCTGTCCACAGCTGCTGCCAGCTAACCATAACGAGCACTTTCTGATTCATAGATAGAAATGGATGGATGGATGGATGGGTGGGTGGGTGGATAATGAATGGATGAATAGATAGATTATATCTGTAGATGTAGATATATAGATAATAGAATAATAACAGAGTTGGAAGGGACCTGGAAGTCATCTAGTCCAAAATCCTGCTCAAGCAGGAGATCCTATTTCATTCCAGGTGAGAGACTGTCCAGTCTCTTCTTAAAAGTTTCCAGAGATGGAGCACCTACAACTTCTGAAGGCAAGCTGTTCCACTGGTGAATTGCTCCCACTATCAGGAAATTTCTCCTTAATTCTATGCTGCTTCTTTCCTTGATTGTGTTCCTTCCATGGCTTCTTCCCCTGCCTTCTGAGGTTTTCTAATCCAACCCTCTGATTAAAGCAGAATCATCTGGCTGCCCACAGTTTTGCAACCTTCCAGTAACCCAGAGTTTTAGGAGGCAAACTGTTCCATTGATTAATAATTCTCATTGTTGGGAATTTTCTCCTTAAATCTTAAAGCTGCTTCTCTTTTTAATGAGTTTGCACCCATCACTTTTTGTCACACCTTCTGGTGCTTTGGAGTATAAGTCAACCCAATCCAAATTTAAAGGAGATCAAATATTTCCTTTAAAAAGAAGATTTTAAAAATGTAACAATTTCTTTTCCATTCAATTGAAGAAGCACCCCGAGGGAGGGGGGGAAATGCCAGAGAAAACATTGGCCAAGCACTAATACATAGTTCCGTATATATTGTTTTCTTTGCAAAATATACATAAACTGTATGATAAATCGTGTTCGATTAACCCTGCGCTGGATATAAATGTACAACCAATTAACTAATTTTAATCTCTCTCCCTCTTTTTCTTTGAAAAAAAAAAACATCTGTTGGCATTTTTGTTTGAATAATCCTTGTTTAGTTTCCATAATAGTGTACATTTTAATGAAAAACTCATTAGAATGTAACAGAGGGCATAATTAATTCTGGGTGATTCTTTCTATGTAAATAGCTAGCACAGATGCCAAATTCCATTTTCTGCTGGTTTTATTAATTTTTCATACACCAATATTTCAGCCATAATGGGTTGTAACAGCTCTTCAGAAGTTTTAGAAACACATTAACTGCCATCAGAGCCGTTAATCTAGCTTGGATTTTCACCATTTGTATGATAATACTTTAACACTACATTTTTAAAAACAATGGCAACAGCTTTATTTTTTTAATGTTTGGAGGCAAACATCTATGTATAATTAACGTAACAAATATTAAACAATATTGGGTTAATTTCTCTGTATTTAGAAAGCAACTTTTAATCTATTTTGCAGCCCATTTGCTAAAAAACATTTAGATTATTTTTTTAAAAAAAAAACTAAGAAAAATGTGACAAATAGCCACATTTGGAAAGCAATAATGTTGTATTATAATAGCCTTTGCAGTTAAAACTTAGAGCTCAGATTGTCTAGCCTTCTCTTCAACTTCAGTGGATATTTCAGTGGAATATTTTCTAAATGTAGACAAGGCTCATTTCGCAGTCTTACCCTGCCATTAACAGTATCAACTGAAACACTACCAATCCTTAGATAGTAAGATGGTTAACTATGTATTCCTGTCTTTTCCAAACCTGTTGTTAATTCTATAGTGAATACAATAATGAATGTAGATTTATTATTTCCTTTTTCTGAAAATGACAACTTCTCAGTTTCTGGAAACAGCAGGTTGTTGATGGAGAGACTTATAATCCAGAAATCTTTTATCTGCTTCTTTTGTTATCACTTTGGGTGATGATTAGCTTAGCCCAGCAAAATGGTTAGCTTAGCCCAGTAACAGGTTGTCCTTACAGCAAAGGTGTGTACTAATATTTCTGATGTATCCATGAGTCCTAAAGATGGTTTCCCTCCCAATGCCAAGAAGATAAGAATGCAATTACTGAGCAAGGTTGTACAACTCCACACTCTATTGTGTGTTTGCTTCAGTGTGGCAAGTTGGGATGGGTTGACCTTCCTTAATGTAAGATGGAATATTTATACTGGATGAGAGGAGCTATCAGGGGACCAGTCTTCCTTAACCTGAGACATTTCGGGTATTTATTGGCTGCAAATCTCAGGTCTCTTACCTTTTGGTCAGTGTAGTGGAAATTATTGTGAGGTGGGGAAAGGGTTAGGATGGGAACTTCTGCTGAAGGTGACTGGGAGGTATATTTGCACACACAGAAGAACAAATATAACTTACTGAATATGTCAAAAAAAACTATTTTGGTTTTGCATAACTCTATGATATATTGTTCATATATGTGCTCCCAATCTCAGAACACTCTTTGTGTTTCTCTTTCTTTCTCTTTCATAGGCAGGGTGCTCCTGTGCCAGGCAAATCAAGAAGGATCTCCCATGTACAGTGCCCCCAGTTCACTAGTATACACATCCACAAGTAAGACAATACTCTGGCTACCTTTTTCCTTGAATTGATTTATTTGTTGATTGCCTCGGGAATGTCCTCGTGGACCCAGCTCTCCAGCTAAGTTGAACATGGGGTGTAACAAACCTGCTATTTCCAAGTGGAGAATAAATGGCATCATTTGCCTACTGAGGAGGTTATGCAGTAGAATTCCTTACCTCCATCTAGAAGGGGGCTGTGCACATTGTGTGGTGAAATGGCAGTTGTGGTCGGACATACCTAGCCAGGTGAAAGATTGGAGATGGGGGTAGTCTCCTTGCCTTTCTGCAAGGTGTGGGGAAAAAGTGGTAAGCAACCAAGACTGTCAAGTTCAAGGAACCAAAACCAACATGATGAATTGCTCAGAGTGGTTTCTTCATTGCTGTTGGTCCATCTTGCCAGACTAAAGCACACTCTGCATAACTATGAGATAAATCCTGTTAGGATTTTAGAAAGGATCCCTTCTTCTCTAAAACCTTAACGTAACAAGGACTGATTTGTCTATTATTGACTTGAGAATGAGTTCCTCTGTCCTGCAACTTAGCACCAGAGTCCACCACATAAGCCCTGGCCCAGGGTTCCGAAAAGAAGAGGCAAGAAAGAGAACTGGCTGGAAGCCTCTGAAAGGCAGACATGAATATTCTTAAGGCCTCTCTAAGATGGCTCTCGAATGACAGGTTCAATGTCACATTGAAACAAAACTTTCGAATGTATAAAGAGAGCCATATCATTTTTATTAATTCAATTTAATGTTCCTTTAATTTACATGGCAATTAAATGCAAATTGGATTTTATTTCAACCCAAACAGACCTCTTTGAAAGAGTGGAGGTTTGTTCTCTGAGCTTGTGAGTTGGTTTAGGGGATATTTCATTACCAGGCTAGGTAGCATCAGACGTTACCCAGCCTGGTAATGAAAAGTTTGGAAATCAACCCACAAGTTTAGAGAATGAACTTCCACCCATATCCTCCACCCGAGCTACAGATATTTGCCACGGTCACAGTCCTCTTTGTTTCAGATCAGATACGGGGGTGGGGATCTGGAGCTGGGATTCCAGGTGTGCCATTTAAAGTACAATGGGAGAAAAATGAAAACATTGACTGAAAAAAAAAGTGGAAAAGTTGTGCATTTAAGGACAGGGAAGATGCATCATTTTGACAGACTGTGGTATGATTATGAAGATGCTGATAAAAGTGAAACAGTTATGATATCATATAGGAAGTGTTGTGATTAAGATACATCACTACAATGAAAAGATGTTATGTCTTATGCTACTTATATGAATCATTGTACCAAATGTCAATGGCAAATTTTAAGAGTGTTCTGCCTTAGAGACCACCTTTCAAATTAAATAATAATCAATCCAGGACACCTAATTATTCATTTATTTAATGAAATGTATTGGTATGCTTCCCATGTCCAAAACCTGTTCAAAACTAATCAATCAACCCATTCCTAATGAAACAAAATTGGTAAAATCAAAAACTGCAAGCTAAAACAACCAGAGCTTGGAGAAGTGTCTAGTCCGGCCCAAGAACAACATAGAACAACCCAACCAAAGCTCAGTTCTTTATTTGCTTACGCCCGATAGACAGAATCTTACCAGAGTAAATTGTTACTATTCTCTACCCTAATGAATATACCCTGGGAGATTCAAGGGAGTGGCTATCCTCAATCTCTTCATCTGACTCATACAAGCTCCCCCCTCTCATAGGTAGAATCCATCACAGGAAGAGACTACTTCTTGATGCAGAAAGAATTATGAAGTAAGAAGGAGGCCATTGAAAATTTCAATTTCCAAAGTCCTGTCAGATAGTCCTTGATTTGTGTCTTGTGACAGTTCATGCATGTTTAAAAGATATTTTATCAAAGAGATACTCTAATTCTACCACCAAGTTTTCTATAAAGGCCATTTCTCAGTATGTTAGTGCTTTTTCTCCCTTCTGGTTCTGCTCTGAAGCTCTTTGTTTTCATTTCAAGATGGGTCTGCAGGAAGGAGAGATAAAATAAAATAAAATAAAAAAATAATAGTGGCCTTTTCTCACATGCATTGCAGTTGTGACCTCCGTGTGGACATTTTTGCCCTTTCCTTCATCTGCAGTACTTGTTTCTTTTTCCCCAACAAGTCTCTCAGAAAATGACCATTGGTCAAGGTATATAGTACAGAATCTGCTGGATTATCACTGATTAGAATTAGAATAGGAGCTGGAAGGGACTTTGGAGGTCTTCTAGTCCAGCTCCCTGCTGAAGCGGGAGAACCTATACCTGTGAGGGCAAACCTATGGCACGCAAGCTGCAGGCAAAGTTACCTCACTGTGCACGTGCACGCCTCAGAGCTGATTTTTTTTCCGGTTGGCTTGTGGCCTTTTTCAGCCTCCCAGAGGCTTGGAAAAAGCCTCTGCAAGCCTTTTCAGGACGAATTATAGGCCCATTTTGTCACTTCCTGTAATACCGGAAGTGATGAAATAGGCCTATAATTCGTCCTAAAAAGCCTTGCAGAGGCTTTTTCCAAACTTCTGGGAGGCCGAAAAAGGCTTCAAACCAGGCGAAAAATCAGCTGTGAGGTGCAGTGCAGGTAAGAGGGTGGCGGGAGGGGGAAATTGTGTGTGCATGCGCAGGGGGCATGGGGAGGGAGGTGCACATTTCATTCTGGGTGCTGGCACGCGAGTGCATGCGCGATGGTGTGCATGCAATTTTTGGCACAGGAGCCCAAAAAGGTTAGCCACCACTGACCTATACTATTTCAGACAAGTAGCTATCCAGTCTCTTCTTAAAAATCTTCAATAATGAAGTATCCACATTTTCTGAAGGCAAAGCTGTTCCACTGGTTAATTGTCCTCACTTTTAGGAAATTTCTCCTTAATTTCTGGTTGCTTCTCTCCTTGATTAGTTTCTAACCATTCTTTCTTGTCCTGCCCTCTGGTGCTTTAGAGAATAATTTGACCCCCTCTTCTTTGTGACTGCCCATCAAATATTGGAATACTGCTATTGCGTCACCCCTAGCTCTTCTTTTCTTTAGACTAGCCATAACCAAATCCTGCAGTCAATTTTAATATCGGAAATAAAAAGTCCAACTTCTTGAAAGCCAGTATCCTTGATAGGGGTACGAAGTCATGGTAGACAAAATAAAAATATTTTATTAAACATCTAAGCAGACAGGCATCTTGTTCATAACAAAGCATGTTAGGATGGATAGTTCATCAATGTTTCTATATTGCGTGTTGCTAGAACTGAAGGAAAACGATTAGAGAAAAATACAAAATACCAGGGCTTGCAGTTCAAAGATGAACACCTATGGAAAAAGAAGTATCTTGTGATTGGATCCCTTTGGGCTATACCGAAACCTATAATGAGGGTCACATAACTTTTATTAATTTAATTTAATATAGACTTGATTTACATGATAATCAAATCAAATATGGATTTTATCTTAGCCCAAACAGACTTCTTTGTTTCAGATCAGGGAGGTAGATGGAAGTGGGATTCCTGATGTGCCGTTGTAAAGTTGAGTGAAAAAAAGTGGAAAAGTTGTGTCTTTAACATCAGGGAAGATGGATTTCAGCATCATTTTGACAAATTGTGGTATCTGGAAATATTGCAATTGTTGGACTTCCTAAGTTTACAAAAAACTCACCCTGCTTGGAAGGGCCTATATTCTTAGATGCTACCTTAATAACCCTTGGTTTCTTGAATTATTAAGTTTAGCAATAGCACTTGGTCTTATATACCGCTTCATAGTGCTTTACACTTTCTCTAAGGGATTACAGAATCAGTCCATTGCCCCCAACAATCTGGATCCTCATTTTACCAACCTTGGAAGGCTGAGTCAACCTTGAGCCATCAGTTTTGGATGATGAATCTAACTAATTACCCACACGTGATACAACAATCTAAACAAGGAGACAATTGAGAGATAGTAAGGTATGGATGTCTTTGAACAAGAGACAGAGGAAGAGGTCCTCACCAGGCAAGGAAGTAGCTAGCTTGAAAACTCAACAATCATTGCATAACATTGTAGAGGGGAGATCTTTGAATAAATGAGACTCAGGCGTGGAAACCTAAGTGGATACATATTCAAATACAGAAGCACCTCAGGGTAACTCCTCATAGAGCATGGCTCCAAGGGTGGGTTTCAAAAATTTTAGCAATGGGTTCTCTGCCCAGTTGCTGCATGGGCGTGGCCATGGTGGGCATGGCCTAGTCAGCCTCCTGCACCATGGGGGGGGGGTTTGCCCTCCCTGGGCTCCGGAGGCTTTCCTTGAGCTTCCAGGAGGGTGAAAATGGCACCCCCAGGCTCCAGAGGCTCTCTAAAAGCCATAAATGGACCCATTTCTGGCCTTCCTGAACACCTGGGAGGCCCGTTTTTCCCTTCCCGAGCCTCCGTGCACACCCTGCATTCAAAACAGGCCACGTGGGGGCTCCTGGGAGGGGAGGGGTGGGATGGGCAGGGCCAACCAGGAGTGGGATTTGGGGGTTTGCCGAACTGCACAGAATCTTAGCAAGAGGCGTTCCCGAATCCCTGCGAACCCCAAGCAGCCCAATGCCCGGAAGGACGCTGCCCTTCAATTCTGGGGCAACAACCTCTACTTTGTATAATACCTCGGAGCACTTAAAATAGAATCGTTCCCAAAGAATTATGGGAAATTTGAAATGGTGACTCATTTTCTCTTTATGAAGTCATTATTTCCAACCGTGCTACAGACAGCTTATGAATGTCTCCTAGGTTCTCTCAATGGATCTGTCATTAATAGCCCTTCTCTATCTCAAAATCCATAGACGGTGTTCTGACCCAACCTGGTTCCAAGAGAGCAAACACAAGACAAAGGCAGCAGCCCCCACCTTTTAAGATTTCATCCACAAATTCTGTTTCTCCACAGATAAAAGGCTGCTTCCAACTAATTAGCTCTGACAAGAAAGAGCCTTGCCAAGTTGTTTTTCAAGGCTGTCAAAAGCCCACAGATAAGAATTAGTTTACAAGAGTTTTCAAATGCTAAATTTCCATGAGGCTGAGTTTCAGAGCATTTTTGCCTTCTGCAAAGAACGCTTCTTCAAACCTGGCTTTTATCCCCTCGAGGGAGGGTCCATTACCTTGCAGCCTTACTCCCAAGTTGCCCATGCTGTTGTAACGGCTCTCTCTTATGATCAACCCTGTGCACACGCACATGGCACAGGCTCCTCGGGAACCTCCTCATTGCTGCTGCCAGCCTCAACAATCTCTGAAGGCAGCAGTCCACTCCCTAGTGGTCCTGGACCCTCATCTGAGCCCTTGCTCTCCTCTGCTGTCAGTACCTGCTGCTGGCTAACCACAACAGACAGGGCCAAAAAAGAAGAAGGGAGGAGAAAATTAGAGAAAGAAGAAATAAAAGACAGGGGTGGTGTGAAAGCTTCCAGATCTGCCCCATGCTGCTCTAGTCCTTTCACATAATTGTCTGAGAAAACTTCCATCAGTTTCTGTAATTAAACTAATGGTCTAAATGAATTTCCAGATCACTAGCTATTCATTTTGATATGTCATTATACTGAGTCAATTAATAGGAAGTAAGTTTACAGCCCATTGTGTCCTTCAAATGCTATTCTGTTTCATCAGTTTTAATTAGCAATATTCATTTGGTCACCAACCCCCCCTTCCTTCTCACCCACTAAGGCCACTCTCACTCATTGGATGGGCCCACTCTTGGACTTTGGGGTTCTTTGTTGTTTAGCCTTAAAATAAATAGAGTGAAACATTAGATAATTAGCACTTTTAACACATGTGCCACACAAAGTTTGTGGGGCCCAATCCAGGGCTTCTATTGCAATTGGCATTATTACTTAACTACATTTGTGGCAGTCTAAAATTCCACATGGGTTTCAACAGGAAGGAAGGAAAGAAGGAAGGAAGTTGTTTTGATGGAGAGACAAAGGAAGGGAGGATGGAGGGAGGAAGTAAGGGAAGGAGGGATGAATTTGTTTTGACAGAGAGACCGGAGGGAAGGAACTTGTTTTGATGAAGAAGGAAGGGAGGGAGGGAGGGAGGGAGGGAGGGAGGGAGGGAAGGAAGGAAGGAAGGAAGGAAGGAAGGAAGGAGGGAGGGAGGGAGGAAGGGAAGGAAGGAAGAAAGGAAGGAAGGAAGGGTTTTATGAGAGTACTGGAGCATTACTCACATTGGAGTGATGCTGTCAAAATTTAACACATCTGTACAGTGTTATTAAATTAAGCTCCTTTCAGGTTCATTGTCTGAGTAGAAAGGAAACTTGCCACCTCTCACACCAACCTGCCGTCTTCCAGCCAGCTGCCACTGAACTTAACCTTTCTTTCTTTTATGCTTGTTATTGCTATTTCTAGCCTTACATGCAACAAAATAAGTAGAATGCACTTCTTTCTCCTCTGTGTGTATGATTGTCTCTTGATATGACTTTTGTCAGTTTTAAGATTTTCTTCTACTGTATTAACCTTAACATCAACACAACCAAGAATATTTTAATGCATGTGGAGAAACATATTATGTTGAAGGTTCAAAGGAAGTTTCAACAGGTTTTAGTTCACCTTGTGGAAGGTCTTGGATTGCTAAACTTAAAGGAAGGAAGAAGGAAGGAGAAAAGGAAGCGCAAGAGCAGTAGTACTTAGACATATAATACTTCACAGTGCTTTACAGCCCCCTCTAAGCGGTTTTACAGAGTCAGCCTTTTGCCCCCAACCATCGTGGGTCCTCATTTTACCCATTTCAATTGGTATAAATGGCAGTTGCCTAGTTTCAGAATTTTGGTCACATGACCATAGGATGCTGTGTATCCCTATGGTTGTAACTGAAAAATTGTCATATGTCACATAGTGTCAAATGGTCCCTAAACAAACTGGGCATTGGTAGAATTACCTGAGAACGCCCTTTCTATATATGCTGCAAGAGTGTCCAGGAAATGGGTATGACTCCTCCTACTGACATCATAGAGCTGAGTCTGCCACCAATCAGCCTTAGCTGCTCGCCATCTTTTAGGCGAAGATCCTTGACAGACATAACGTGTCTCTGGAAGATAAACAAACAAATTAGAACCAAACAACCACCACCCCCAGACGAACTAAGGCAGGGCTGGACACTCTTGCAGCATATATAGAAAGGGCATTCTCAGGTAATTCTACCAATGCCCATTCTCATACACGCTGCTAAGAGTGTCCAGAAAATGGGACATACCAAAGCTCGCATGTCCATGGGAGGGTCAACGTCTGGGCAGATCACTCCAACTGTGGAACCACCTGCTGAAGCACCCTCCATCCGAAGGAGGTATCCACCAAAGCAAAGGAATCCAACCTGTAATGACGTATAAATGGCGATGGCGACGCCCAGATAGCTGCACTGCAAATCTCCTCCAGCGAAGCCTGCGTAGACCAGGCAGCCGAAGTAGCTGCACTTCTAGTGGAGTGGGTCGTGATGTTCGTAGGCACTGGCAGGGACAAAGCTTGATAGACCTTGGCGATGCAAGACCGAATCCACCTCGCAATCATTGAGGGAGCCACCTTGGTACCCAAGGAGGTGGGATGAAAGGACACAAACATGGCCTCTGATCATCGAAATTCCACTGTCCTCTTGATATACATCTTGAGGGCCTGCCTTACATCCAGCCTGTGCCACCTACGCTCCAACTCATGTTGTGGGTCGGGGCAAAAATTAGGCAACACCGCCTCTTGCACCCAGTGAAACAGGAATTCACCTTAGGAACAAACATGGGATCTAATCTCAATACCACCCTGTTCTCATGGAACACACAAAGATCTTGCCTAATGGAAAAAACTGCTAATTCTGACACCCTCCTGGCCAAAGTGTACCCCGTGACCCAATGGAAGGGAAGGCCCTGGTCTCCAGGATGCCTGTCTGGAAGAAGGACCCTTCTTACTCCAGTCTTGGGGCATATGCGTCCCCTCCATCCTCTCAGGAAACCAATCTAAAAGGTGACTAGCAGAGATAGAAGCCGCTTCCCTCTCCCGCCCTTGCAGACATATCAGGGCAAACCTGCAGCTCCCCAAGATGGGAGGACTGATTAATCTGATCTCTCATCTGCTCCAATGTCTTTTCAAACTGCTTTTCCAAAGCAGCATGTCTTCTCTTCTCAGCCCTAAGCTCTGATTTGGAAGTCTTTTTTTGGAGCCAGGGCATTGACTTTGATTTTAGCAGCCACTTCTGTGTGTTTGTCTTCTCCTTGTCTGAACAGGGGCTGGAGGATCACAAAGTTCTTCTGGTCCCATGGAGGCTGCATGTGAGGCTTCCTTCTCCATTACACTAACAGGACAGACACAGGAGGCGCTGAGAGCTTCCCCACATTAAGTGCAGCCTGTAGCAAGGGCCAAATGAGCTCTAAGGTTGTGAGACCCAATCAGTATTCCCCAAGGAGAAAACGAAAACGAAACCCTCTCCCACGTGTGGTAGCCCAGGAATAGTCTCCATGCTCTCACAGCTCAATAGGTCCTGCCAGCCCCGAGCTGCTTCGCGCTAGCCTGAACAGCTGTAAAGCGGTAAAATTCGATCCCCGGAGTGAAGACCGGCAGTGCGGCAGCGCCTCGGGCTGCGTGGGAGGCTCATTAGAACTCTTCCTATAGCGGCAGCCTTCCAACGAGGCCTCAACGCTGCCAGAGAGCAGATCCACGCCCTCCTGAAGCCTTTTCTCAACCAGAGCCCTGGGAGCAGCAGAAACAATGAGGGAAAGAAACCCTTATCAAATATCAAGTAAACTCTTTTAAACTTGGGTGAAGCTCAGACTATCTTCCAGAGACTAAGCTCTAAGTCAAGAGCTAAGTCAAAAAGATGGCGAGCAGCTAAGGCTGATTGGTTTTATAGTGGCAGACCCGGTTCTATGACGTCAGTAGGAGGAGTCATACCCATTTCCTGGACATTTTTAGCAGCATGTATGAGAATGTTGTAAGTTGAGGACTACCTGTACTGGCTCTTTTCTTTTCACTTTTTGGATTTTGCTCTCTCTTTCTCTTTCTTTCTCTCTCTCTCTGTCTCTCTCCCTCCTTCCCTCCCTCTCCATCTCCTTCCCTCCCTCCCCCTCTCTCCTCTGCTTCTGCTTCTATCCCTTCCTCTCTCTCCCCCTCTCTCCCTCTCTTTTCCCCTCTCCCTTTTTCTCTCTCCCCCCTTCTCTCCCTCCTTTTCCTTCCCTCCTCTCTTCCTCTCTCCTCTCTCTCCCTTTCCCTCGCCCTCCTTCTCCCTCCTTCTTTCACCCTCCCTCTTCCTCTCCCCTCCTCCTCCCTCTCTTTCTGTCTCTCCCTCTCTTTCTCTCCTCTGTTTCTCTCCCCTCATTTTTTAATAAATGTAATATGGCTTGAGCTACTTCTTTTCTAAAAGTGCAATCCAGCTACCGCTCAGCATTTGTAGCCTTCCAGGGTGTTCTCTTCCAAGCATTATGCTCGTATTGATATTTCTTTCACAAAAATACATATGGCAGATAAGTAGCCGCAGTGGGATACTTTTGTTGTGTGTCAAAGAGATATTAAAACAATAAACTACATTGCCCTGGGATTTTAGCTTACAAGCAAAATGAAAACAACACAACAAAGATGAGATCATTTTGAAAGGTGGCAAGCCAAAAAAGTCCCCAGAAACCAACAATATTACTGACAAAAAATATTTTGAATTGCAACCTGTTCTTAAGTAGCCATGCTCTGACAACTTTAAATCAACCCCATACATGTTGGAGCAGTGGAAAGAGAACCCGATTTGTGTTTCAAATTATCCATCACCTTGATAAACTTACAGAGATCTAAGTGGAACATCTGGTTTATTACACATAAATGGGTTTTTTTTTAAGAGTGGAAGGTTAACTGTTTTACTTTTTCCTGTGTAGAATATAAATTGACTGAGATCATGAAAGCTGCATCTGTATGCATTCACTTTACATTTGAAGGATCCAATTGTTCTTTTTCAATGAGAAAAATCTGTGCATTAAAACACCTCAGGAGATGTTGGAGTTCAATCCAGATATATTTACAACTGCAGGAAATTTCTGGATAATTTTTGTCTTGTAGGATGGATGGATGGGTGGATATGCATTAAATGTGTATGAAACATTCGGTCCTTCAAATTGATTCAAATCAAATTCAGACATATTTGAAAGCAGCCCAATAATTCCTTGAAGAAGAACTTTGAATACATTTGCCTGACATTCGTTGCGTTACCTTGGTGCACATTCCTGAGTTTTAGTGGTCTAAACTGGGCCAAAACAAATTAGACTGGATTCTGATCAGAAATTCAGTCCAAATAGACTTGGTGATCTGTTTGAATCTCTTCTTTTTAAGAAGAGGTTGGACAACCATTTGTCTGAAACACTATAGAGTTTCCTGCTTGAGCAGGGTGTAGGACTAGAAGACCCCTAAGGTACCTTCCAACTCTATTCTATTCTATTCTATTCTATTCTATTCTATTCCATTCCATTCCATTCCATTCCATTCCATTCTTCGTTCTATTCTATTCTATTCTATTCTATTCTATTCTATTCTATTCTATTCTATTCTATTCCATTCCATTCCATTCCATTCTTCATTCTTCATTCTGTTCTATTCTATTCTATTCTATTCTATTCTATTCTATTCTGTTCTACGCTACGCTACGCTACGCTACTCTACTCTACTCTACTCTACTCTACTCTACTCCACTCCACTCCACTCCACTCCATTCCATTCTTCATTCTATTCTATTCTATTCTATTCTATTCTATTCTATTCTATTCTACTCTACTCTACTCTACCCTACTCTATTATTCCATTCCATTCCATTCCATTCCACTCCACTCCACTCCACTCCACTCCATTCCATTCCATTCCATTCTTCATTCTATTCTATTCTATTCTATTCTATTCTATTCTATTCTATTCTATTCCATTCCATTCCATTCCATTCCATTCCATTCCATTCCATTCCATTCTTCATTCTTCATTCTATTCCATTCCATTCCATTCACCTTCACAAGGTAAACTATTTTAAAATTTATTAGATAGAAAAAATAACCCCATTTTTCTAACACAGGAGTCTCCAAACTGGGCAACATTAAGTCTTGTGGCCTTCAACTCCCAGAATTGCCCAGCCAGCATGACTAGCTGAGGAATTCTGGGAGTTGACATCCACAAAACATAAAGTTGCTGAGTTTGGAGACCCCTGCTCTAATGCTTCCCTTAGTGTATTGCTGTTCATTTTAAATACTATAATAAGGGACAGCAAATTTTAAAACAAAGATACAAATTGTGAATATTTGAAGTATGATATATTTATAATGGATAACAATAGTTGTGGACAAACTGAAAATGCAGATTTTTTAAAAATAATTGAGATCCAGCATTTGAAAAAAAAAAATCTGCCATAACAAGGATTCTTAACTATTGTGATTTTTCTTTTTTGATATGGATATCTTATCTGTCTGGAAGTGACAGATGTTTTGAGTATGTATAAAAGTGTATTAACTGGAGCCTTATGAAGCAAGCATTTGTCACATTGGATTGCTATATTTTTTTTTTTTAGTTCTACATTCCCCAGCCCCTATCTGTGATGACCCAGGGCATGACACAAAGGCAACACAGTTAAATAAGCAAGAAGAGTCCCTTAAATTATCTCCAACTTTGCCCCCAATATCCAGGTTACTTTTGGCTGGAGAAAAACTCTCTCAGGAATAGCCTTTGAGAAAATTCAGTCCAAACACAAAGTACTATAACTAAAAATCCAAACAAACCACGCTGTAGTAATTAACTTGACAAGGCAGGAGAAGGAATTGTAGACTTGAAAGCCCAGCCAAACACACAGTTGGGAAGATGCCAGGAACCCAGATAAGCCTCGGCAATACCAGATAATTCACGATTTGCTCTCAATAGTTTGCTGTGAGCAAATTCCTTTTTAAACAGTGTTCCCAGCTACAGCTAATGAAGGGAATCAGAGCCCTTTCCTCCCTCATAAGCCACGCAACTCACGTTGCTCCCTTCTCCATTCCTCCCTGCGTGCCCTAGGATGAAGAGGGGGTGGGCCTGGGTCTTCCTCAAATTCCCTCTCCCTTGCTCTACCTCTCCCCTGATCTGCCTAGCCAGACTTTGCCCTCCCCCAGTTTCTTCCAGAGCCAATGAAGCCACATTCCCACTCCCTGTCAGAATCCAAGAGGGGCATGACACAATCTTTTATAAGTAAGTGAAGTAAAAGTCTTTCCAACCAGTGGAAATATTTTTTGTTATATTTTTTTTCCCAAGTGAAATTTTATCCCGGAGGAGTTGTCAATATGCCGGAGAATACATAAACACCATATTCACAAATATTCTTATCAACACATAATGATCCATGTAGATATCAGAAGATTGTTTATATGTCACTTGAATTAACTCATTATTTCTTTATAATTAGTGGGAGAGCGACTTTTGCTGTTAGCTTGAAATCCTTGTCAACGGGGGGACAACCTCAAGATTATTATTTTTTAACTTGCAGTCAGCTAGAGAGCTTTGCAGTTAGCCTACGTGAGTGAGAGAGATGGAGATAGCATTGTAAGGTTGTATTGCAAACATTTTCTCATTTTGCAATGCATAATTGGTTGAAAAAGTGACAGAAATGCAATATTTGCAGACAGGAATGTTGGTGACACACACACTGCCTTTTCAGATACAGGTTATCTATAATTTGAAAAGGGAGGTGAAATTGAAAAGAAGTCTTGGGCAGTATGTTGAGTTTTCCTGAAGATGAACATAAATGCATATGTTTGCAGCAAGTATTTTTTTTTTTTAAAGAAAAAAGGAAAACAACAACTCTTCTCACAAATTCAGAGTTCTGTACCAATCCAAACCTACATTGTTGCTTTTGTTTTGGTCATGTAAATGGAAACCACCATGAAATATTACATTCAAAACACAATGTTTTAGGAGTCTAAGATAGTAGCCGCTGCTACATTTTCATTCCTTCTGTTTTCTTCCTCATATTCCAAATATACAGTAGGTAGTTCTCGACTTACAAACACAATTGAGCCCAAAATTTATGTGGCTAAGTGAGACATGTGTTAAGTTAGTTTTGCCCCATTTTATGAACTTTCTTGCCACCATTGTTAAGGGAATCATTGTAATTGTTAAGTTACTAACACTGACAGATATTAAGTGGCTTCCCAATTGATTTTGCTTGTCAGAGGATCACATACAATTCCAAGAAGCAAAATGGTTTATAGACCATTGTTCCTGTTTAGCTGGAAGAAACCTTGATCCATTGAAAACAGTTCCAACTTCACTACATTGGATCTCATAATGGCATCGACTTTCCATAATTCATGGAACAATTCACCTAGTTTTTGTTCATTTTTCTCGGCAGCTATCTCCCTTAAAAAAAAAAAAAGCAGTAAATGTTAATTAATCAGGGCCATGTCAATTTCCTTCTGCCCCGTCCATTTGTGGCAAGGTAATTAATCACCACCCCATTGGGGAGCGGGCAGAGAAAGGGAACCTTCCGGGAGCCATTTATTGCCCCTTGAAATGAATGAATAAATAAATAAATAAGGGCCACATGCCACCTCGCAGCAAATACGTCTTGTCTTTCATAATATTTTATCCACACTTTTGCATGTTGTAATAGACAGCAGCAGGAAGCAGCTGTAGTTCAATGCAATATGAATATTAAAGGAACAAATCAGAGCAGATTTATAGGTTATTGCTTTTTCTCTTTATGCCAGTTTGGAGATTACACCAAGCAAATGAACAGTGAAAAATTACTCTTCCATGTGGGGAATGGTGATTAAATTTGTACATTAATTAGGCTCTTCTTCTTCTCACTTATAAGAAGTTCCCAGATTATATTATTATTATTATTATTATTATTATTATTATTATTATTATTATTATTATTATATCTTTCTCCTCCTCCTTCTCCTGTATCATGTTAATTTTTTTTCCCCTAGTCCATCAACAAATACTGGTTCCAGTCTATTTACTGGGTCTCTTGAGTTCTAGATCTAAACAGACTGGGCCTTCTTCTCCTTCTCCTTCTCTTAGCCAGATGAATACCATGGATGCTGATAGGCAGAGGCAGAAATTTTTTCCTCCCCAAAAACTAAGCCCGATCACATAGTTTTGTAGCGAAGCACGGGTATCGAACTAGTTGTATATAAGAAAAGAGCTGTGTGATGGCATGGTGGTGAAGATGCACTCTTCCCACTATGAAGGTTGAAAGTTCAATCCTAGGTAACGGCAGATATTCTTCTCTCTAAGCACAATTAGTAATTGTCTGCTGTGAACTCCACCTAGGTGACAGGAAGAGCATCCAGCCAGTAAACGCTCAGCTCCATCCAGTTGTCCTGACTGTACCCTGAATTAAAGTATAAAAGGGAGTTGTATATAAGAAAGCCATTGATTTGTACATCCTTCTAATATAAAACATTCTCTTCATTTATTTTGAAATCAGGCTGAGGCAATTACAGTATGTCACCCTACGTTAATCATTTGTGTTTAGTTATCATTTCTCTTCTATAATAGGCTTCTTATGGTAAGAGCCAGAAAGATATTTTTGGACACAACATGGATTTATGTCTATTCCATATTCTCAAAATAGCACATTGAACAAAATGATTTTCAAAATAAATCTATATTAACCTTGACTTTGTCATGTCATAAATAGCTGTACCACCCAAACATCAAATTATGTCCTAACTCCAGTGACCTTCTAATTCTCACCATCACCCACTCTTTTACTCAAACTAAAGAACAAGCTGCAAACTATAATTTCAAAATAGGTAAATACAAAACTCATATTTCTTAGCATCTTGTAATGCCTTGTACTTGTGGCTTTTTTTTTCCTTGCCTGCCGCCTAAATTTAGATATATCTTTCTTTCATTCTTTAAATTTCTAGAACAGAAATAACAATCTGATAAAACATTCATTTTTATCACAGAAATTCTTCTCAGCAATGACAATTGTAATTTTGCCGTTGTTTTCTAACTTTATTCCATGCCTTAACAAAATGATTTTGAAACAACAAAAAATTCTCTGAATATCTTTTATTCCTAAAGTAGTAATTTCCCCTTTTTGTCTTTATTGGAACATAGCACTAGATAGATAGATAGATAGATAGATAGATAGATAGATAGATAGATAGATAGATAGATAGATAGATAGATGAGAGAGAGAGAGAGAGAGAGAGAGAGAGAGAGAGAGATTGAGAGATTTTATTGTGATAGTTTTATTTACATTCTCTTTTCGTATAAGTCCCTCCCCACTTCCAGGAAGGGAGAAAAGCATAAAAATAAATCACAGCAAAGCACAGTTTGCTTGCTTGTGTTCTGAATGCTCCACCAAGGAACCTGGATTCCCACAACATAAGTCAACATTACACATAAAACGCTGAATTATCTTGTTTTGTGTTTTCTGCTGCACGTAAGGTTTTTTTTCCCCTTTTCTTTTTGTGTCGTGACTTTACAGATTGTTTCTGAGTAGAGAAAGTTTCTTTTTGCTGATCTGTAAGCTGCACAGACAAACTTTCCAATTAAAATGGGGAGGTGAATAATTTCAGGCTGAAGGAGATCCATGTAAAGAATGAAATATCTCCCGAAACATTTCAGCCTGGAAGATCAGGAATGGACAACCTTACTTGATCAAGAGCCACATTTGGACCTGGAATCTCTTCCAAAAAACCAGCAGAACAGGGCGAGAGGGGGTGGGGGGGAAGTTGCACTTGGTTTCCTATAACTTCAATTCAAATGAAATACAGGTAGTCCTTGACGTACAACACTTCTTTTAATGATTGTTCAAAGTTACAGTGGCACTCAAAAAAATGACAATATTTATATTTACAACCATTGGAGCATCCCCATGGTCATGAGATCAAAATTCAGATACTTGCAACTGATCCACATTTATGACCATTGTGTCAACTCATAAAACATTTCTATGCCTGTTTTATAGTTGCTAATAGAAAGGGGAGGGGAAATGAGTTAGAAAGAGCAGTGCAGCAGTTTGGAAACGAAAGCGCATTCCATTCATAACTATTCCTATTCCATTCCATTCTATTCTATTCTATTCATTCCAATATTCTATTCCATTCCATTCCATTCCATTCCATTCCATTCCATTCCATTCCATTCCATTCTATTCTATTCTATTCTATTCTATTCTATTC
>NW_020770478.1:0-22753 GCF_900518735.1 Pseudonaja textilis
CAGCTAGATATTTTTCCCTATGAGATGCTGGTTTCAGGACAGAGAGATGGAGGAAGATGGAAAGCTCCCTTTTTTATTCCGTAGTCTGAACTTCCAGGCGAGGGTAAAGAGTTGAGATGCCAGAAATACCAGTTGGCACCCAATATTTGGAAATAAAGACCCAACGCTTCTCTCAAACCCACCCAAGATATAAAGCTGTCATCAAAATCAATGTCTTTAATTGGGGTCAGTTTCTCTTTCTAAAGAAGGGTCTTTTTTCTCCCGTGGTCCCGGAAGAGCAACCAGGCCTGCCAGCCATTTACCTGCCAGACTCTGCCTGCCCCCCTCAGCCATCTGCCAGCAACCATCCCCCACAGGTAAGCCAGCGGAACATGGGGGGGGTGTTCTGTGGATGTGGCTAGGTGGTCATGTGACCGGGTGGGCGTGGCTAAGTGCAAAGTCATAAAAGTGCGATGACCAGTCATAATTCATTTTTTTCAGCCCTCTGAATAGTCCCCATGTGTCGTGTAGGGCGATGAAGTAGGGTTGTGTCCAGCCAGATGTCCTGAAACACCCCAAAACAACAACTGAACTTTCTTTGGGAAGAGAAAAAATACCTGAATTTCAGCTATTTTAAAATAATTCAGGCAACCTACTCTGGTTATCTACAATGGAGGCTATGGCGTTCGGAATAGACTGAGCTGGTCTGTGTTTCCAGTGGGTAAACAGACTGTTCCTATTGGCTGATGCCATTTGACAGCCGGCTATAAAAGGGAGCTGTCAAATGGCATTAGCTGTTGTCCACCAGCTGGCTGCCTTGTTAACGCAGCAGCTGCGGCAACCCTTTATTGTTACAATAAAATAAAAAGCTGAAGTTTGCTCCGTGTTTGCCTCAGGTTATTCCGCCGCTCCACAACACTGGCGACAAGGGCGGGATACATATAAGAGGCAAATGGGCAAAGAATCGCTGAGCGAAGTCACTACATAAAGAGCCGAAGTCACTACCAAGCTGCATGTCACTTACTGTCAGCTTACTGTCACTATTCGTGAGCGCGAATTTCAACTTTCCTCAAAAGATTCGGCACTGCTGAGTCGAGATGACTTCAAACCCTGCATTCCCGCCTTTCAGACCGACAGCAGAAACATGGGAATCCTACAGAAACCATAGACCTTGCTGACATTTCTGACCATAGGAAAAAGTCCTACTTTTTAAGTTTTTGCAGAGCCACAGTTTTTGACACTGCTACGGCATTATTGGTTCCATGTTCAATTAAGACTGTTCCATGGGAAGAATTGCAGAAAATTCTTTCTAACCACTATTCCCTAAGCCATCCCGAATTGCCAGGTGTCATGCATTAAGAAGATGGATTCAGGCCGAGGGAGAGACTATTAGTGAGTACATGGCTGCCCGATGAACAGCTGCCTTGCACTGTGGGTTTAGAGACTATCTGGAAGACATGTTATTAGACCAACTAGTTTGTGGAGTCAGGGATTTAAGGTTACAGAGGTGTCTATTGGCTAAAGGGAATTTAACCCTTAAATTAGTAATTGAAGAATCTCAAGCTGCTGAACTATCAGCACTTTCAGCAGCAGAAATTCAGGGAAGTCCAATTAGCCAGGGCAGCTCAGTCATCCATTACCATGAAGCCTCCACAGAAGAAGGCTATGAAGAGGCTGAAGATGTAAATCAGGCAGCAAAAAACCAGTCAAAGCGAGAACAGGCCAACCCCCAATCAACCTCCATGATCTCAGCCCATTTGTCTAAGCTGTAGGGAAAACCACCTCAGGGCATCCTGCAAGTTCAGGAATGCCATTTGTCTAAAATGCCAGAGGAAGGCTCATTTAGCCAGGATCTGTCAAGCAGGCAAGACTTTTGCCCCAAAGCCCCAGACAACTCAGCATTTCCAAAAACAAATTGAAGACCTGCTATCAAGCCAAGCTGACTTACAAAGGCTCTAACAAAATCAGTGTTTTTGTTTCTATAGAAGGGAAACCTTGCAGGATGGAGGTTGACACAGGCTCAGCACTGTTCATCATCTCATGGAGCACCCTGAAACAACTGCTTCCCAGAATGGCTAAGAAAAGGCTTCACAACTGCCAGTTAACCCTACGTGACTATCAAGGCAAGACCATCCCAGTCATTGGAAAATGCAAGTTTTTTATTCAATTTTAAAGGTCATTTGCCTTTAGTGGTAGTGGATGGTGCCAGCTTGTTGGGGTTAGACTGGTTCCCTGCCCTTGGCCTCCATATAAGCGGAATCCACTCTAGTGCACATGCTGAAGTGGACACTGTTCTGTCATCAGTAAAGAAACTCACAGACCGGAGTTGAATTCAGCTCTTTAATAATATCAGTAACTTCAACTGCAGTCAAACCGCAGCAGCCCTTTTTATAGCGGCTGCTCCAAGGCTCGCAGCCAATGACATTTAGTTAAACTTCCCACTGCTATTGGCGGCCAATCAGGTACTAACGTTACTAACCAATTGTATCGTGGCTTCTGTTAACCAATAGGAACATCACCCTAGAAGTCTTTATTTAAATACACTACACCCCTCACCTCTTGGTTCATTCCAACGTAATATAGTCATACAAGTAGGCGGGGCTCTTGTGAGTCCTTGTTGACCTGCGCAGTTCAGTCCCTGTGTTGGTCTCCGCCGGTTCGGACAGGCCTGCTGTCCATTCCTCTGGACTCTCCTGGGAGGGTGCCTTGACCGCGCCGCTTTGGTTGTATCTTGCGACTGTCGGTCTTGCTCGGTCTGGGCCTGCTGGATGAGCAGCATGGTCTCCTTGCTGTCCGTGTGGGCAGGTTGAGTCGGCCTGGCTGCTTCTCCCTTGAGGCTGCCTCAGCTCCTCTTGTTTCTTGAAGTCTTCAAAAGGTAAGTGATTTTTATTTCTTTTATTAATTTGTTCTCCCCCCCCCCTCTGGATTTTTCATTAATGTCTGGGGGTGTTTGGAAAAATGTTTGTTCTGTGTTTCTGGGAACGTCGGAGTCTCATTTGATGTGTCGGGACCGTAGCTGGTCGATGTGTTGTTTCCATGATCTGCCATCTGTGGTTTCTAGATGGTAGGAACGAGGGCCCGTGATCTGAGTAATTGCTGCCAGTAACCACAATGGTTCTCTGGTAAAATTTTGCATAGACTAAATCACCTGGCAAGAAAGAACGGTACTTACTGGATGAGTCTGGTGGCTTTTCTGGGTTGTAGGTAGGATGCAGTCTATCCAAGTAAGATCGCAATTTTCTTCCCATCAAAAGTTCAGCTGGGCTCTTGTTCGTAGTTGTGCATGGTGTTATATGTTAGATGGTGAGCATGGTGTTGAGTTTTTCTTGCATATCACTTCCGTCAAGCTTTTCCAGTGCTTCTTTCGTAAAACGAACCATACGTTCCACTCTACCATTTGCCGCCAGATGAGCTGGCGCTGTCAAAGCATGTCATATTCCACGTTCTGCAAGAAACTGTTCAAAAGCCAAGGCTGTAAACTGTGGCCCATTGTCTGATACTACTACATCTGGTAGACCGTGAGTGGCGAAAAGTTTTTTTAATTGTTTGGTGATGGCTTCTGTGGTTGTTGAACTCATGATAATGACTTCCAACCAGTTTGAATAGGCATCGATGACGATTAGGTAAGTATAACCTTTTGTGGGGCCGGCGAATTCCATATGGATTCTTGACCAGGGGCCTCAGGGTGTCTCCCATTCGAGGTCTGGTGCTGGGGGATGGGTGGGTCTGGAAGATTGGCATTTGTTACATGTTTTAACCCAGGCTTCAATGTCTTTATCTATTCCTGGCCACCAAACGTAGCTTCTGGCCAGGGATTTCATTTTTACTATGCCAGGGTGTCCTTCATGTAACATGGTTAGCACCTTTTCTTGTAACTTTTTTGGAACCACCACCCTGTCTCCCCACAAAATGCACCCTTTTTCCAGAGATAATTCAGTTTGCCAGTTTTTAAATTGTTTAAAAGTCTCAGTTTTCATGTTTTCTGGCCAATCCCGTCCCACCCAGTTCAATATCCGGCTCATCAGAGTATCTTTAGCCATTTCCCTGGCAATGTCTGATGCGGTAATTGGCCAATTTGGCATTGTTTCAATTTGTAGTGTCTGTGTGGTGGGAGCTGGATCGTCATCCTGCCCTGGTAGTGGTGCGCGGCTTAAGGCATCTGCGTGGGGTATGGCTTTCCCCGGGCGATAAATGAGTTTGTAACTGTAAGTTGCTAGAAATTCTGACCATCTAGTCATTCTTGGGGACAGGATATTGGGGATTGCCCTGTCTCCGGCTAGGATTCCCAATAATGGTTTGTGGTTGGTAATCAAAGAAAATGTCCTACTGTATAAATATTCGTGGAAATGTTTCACTCCCGAGATGGCTACCAAATCTTCCCTGTCTAGTTGGCTGTAGTTTCTTTCGGTTTTGGATAATGTCTTGGAATAAAAGAAGTTGGTGCTTCTCTGCCGTCTGGTAGTGTGTGGCTGAGAATTGCACCTATTCCGAAAGGCGACGCGTCACAGGTGACAGTTAGAGGTAGCTTGTTGCTGTATTGAATCAATACTGATTTTGATGTGATTAGATCCTTAATTTTTTTGAATACTGTTTCTTCTTGGTGGCCCCATTTCCAGCTGGCTTTTTTATCAAGAAGTCTATGCAGTGGTTCTGCTACTGTTGCCTTCTGTGGCAGAAAGACATGATAAAAATTAATGAGACCCCAAAAAAGCTTGTAAATCCGTTTTATTTTTGGGTCTGGGGGCTTCCTTAATCGCTCGTATTTTTTGGTGTGGGGTGGATACCTTCTTCATCAATAAGGTATCCCAGGAACTCAACCTGGTTTGTGGCAAGTTGGCATTTTTCTTTTTTGACCTTGAGTCCTGCTTCTCTGAATTTTGTCAGAACTGCCCTTAAATGGTCTTCTAGTTGTTTTTTGTTTTCAGCAGATATTAATACGTCATCAAAATAGGGCACCACCCCTTTTAGACCTTGTAGAAGGCGTTACATTAGGCTCTGAAAAACGCCAAGGGCTACACTTATGCCGAATTGTAATCTATTGCATTTAAATGCTCCTCTGTGCGTAATGATGGTTTGTGCCTCGGCTGTTTCAGGATCAATGGGTAATTGTTGATAAGCCTGTGTGAGGTCAAGTTTTGCAAAAATTCTGCCTCTTCCCAATGAATGCAACAGGTGTTGGACTATTGGGACAGGGTATGCGCTCTGTTGCAATGCGTGGTTCAGGGTGGCCTTATAGTCTCCACAGATGCGCACAGATCCGTCAAGTTTTATAGGGGTCACAATTGGGGTCTCCCATCTGGTGTGGTCAGTTGGCCCTAGAACCCCCTGAGCAATTAGTTTGTTTAGTTGTTCATCAATTTTAGGTCTTAGTGCAAATGGTACCTGTCTGGCTTTGAGTCTAATTGGAGCTACGTTCAGGTTTAAGTTAAATGATATAGGGGTCCCACGGTACTTGCCTAAAGTCCCGTCGAACACGTCATGGAATTCTTCTATCAGGTCTTTTTCCCAGTCAGTCATGGTGTTGTTGTTGATTCCTATTACCTCGATCCCGAGCGGTTCGAACCATTCTAAACTGAGCAGACTGGGGCGATCTCTGTCAACAATTGTTAATGGCAGGATCTTGGCGTGCCTTTTAAATTTTACTTTGAAGTGTCCTAGCCCTACAACCAGTATTTTGTTAACCTGGTAGTCCTTGATGATCAGGCTTTGCTTCTCAAGTTCTCTGCATTGTATATCGGGAATTAAACTTTTTATTGTGTTCCATGACACCATTGATAAATACGAACTGGAGTCTACTTCCATCTTGCATGGCTCGCCTTCAATCAGGACGTTGATTCAAACTTTCTTAGTGTTCGTTGTTCTGGCCGTCCCAATTGTGATAGTTTGGTGCGTTTCTTCCTTTTCATCTTTCCGTTGACTTTTTTCCGTCATGGTTCCAATGGCTTCCGGATGTCCTTTCTTTGTTTCTGGGGGAGGGTACTGCCTTGTCCCCTTGAATTATAGCTCTTTTTGTTGCGGCATACCCTTGTGATATGCCCCCGTTTCTCACAATGTTGGCATGTAGCGTCCAGGAATCGACACTCAGATCTCGGGTGGTTTCCGCTGCAACCCGCACACTGGAACTCGGGTCTTCTGCTTCGTCTCTCTCTTCAGTTCCTTTCTGAGTAGAGTCTGTTCACTTCCTCATCTTCGTCATCTGAATCGGTTGATGATTCGATGTCCTCATGGTGAGAGGTCGTGGCAGCGTGCTTTTTGGTTCCCTCTGTCTTCTTCTCTTTGTTCATGCTTGGGCTGCCCGTCGTATTCATCTGCTTCATTTTTGCTGCAGATTTCTTTGTGGCTTCAGCGGCAGTTGCTTCAGCAATGGCTTCGTTGATGGTGATGTTTGGTCGGTTTAGTAGTTTGCTCTGTAAGGTTGCATCTCTTAGTCCAAGGACTATGCGATCCCTCATGGCTTCGTCCATGTTGAGGAATTCACATGCCCCCCCCAATGTCTCTTAATGCTGCTACGAAGTCTCCAATGCTCTCGCCTTCTAGTTGGTCACGCTTGTAAAACTCGTGTCTTCTAATTAGGTTGGATACAGCTGGTGCGTAATGGCTCCTCAAAATCCGATTCAGGTCTGGCCATTCCATCTGTTTAACATCATTTGGTCTTGCTAGTGCTTTGGCCATTTTAAAAACAGTCGGGCCGCAATGCATTAGGAATACGCCACTCTTCCTTTGGTCGGTGATTCCTTGCAGCTTGTTGCTTTCTAAAAACATCAGGAATCTGTCAATGTACAACTCCCAGTCTTCTTCGGTTGGGTTGAATGGTGCGGGTGGCGAATTGTTGCCGACCATCTCATTGGTCCTTCGGCTGTTGTTGCCATGGGCTTACAGTCTTTGTCTCTTTAATCCCATCCTTGTCACCAGTATTCTGTCGTCGGTAAAGAGACTCGCAGACCGGAGTTGAATTCAGCTCTTTAATAATATCAGTAACTTCAACTGCAGTTGAACCGCAGCAGCCCTTTTTATAGCAGTTGCTCCAAGGCTCGCAGCCAATGACATTTAGTTAAACTTCCCGCCGCTATTGGGACACAATGAAGGCATATGCTAGAGGCTTGATAATAGACTATATAAGAAAAAAGAATGTCAAGAAAAGACAAGCCATGAAAACTCTAGAAGATGAGCATAAAAGACTTGAAAAAGAATTACAGAAAATGCCACAGGAAAAAGGCATTAAATTAAAATTGGACATAATTAAACATAAAATGGGTCTAATAGAGAAAGAAGAATTGGCACAGAAAATTAGAAGTGCTAAACAGAATTATTTTGAAGATGCAAATAAACCAGGTAGATGGTTAGCAGACAAATTGAGAAAGGAGAAAGAATCAAGGAAAATATCACAGTTAATAGATGATCAAGGCCAAGTTTGCTATGGTAATAAAGAGAAAAAGGAAATTATCTGAGACTTCTATGGGCAACTATATAAGCAAGAGAATATTGATGAAGGAAAAGTCAAACAGTATCTACAGAATGCCAACTTACCTAAGATACCTAAAGAGACTGAAAAAATGTTAGAAAGTAATATAACAATGAAGCACTTAAGAAGCAAAACAATGGGAAAGCACCAGGTCCAGACGGGCTTCCGGCAGAATTTTATAAAACATTACAAGAATCACTGAGCATTCCATTACTAGAAGTCATGAATGAAGCTATGTTAAAGAAGATGATACCTAAAACATGGTCAGAAGCTTATATTACACTTATCCCAAAAGAAGAGGCTGATCCATTGCAAATCAAGAATTATAGACCTATCTCTTTACTAAATGCAGACAATAAAATCTTTGCTTCAATTTTGGCAGAAAGACTTAAAAAATACTTAAACAACTTTATCCATCCAGATCAAAATGGATTTCTGCCAAAGAGACAAATCAAAGACAATATGAGAGTAATCCTGGACACTTTGGAATATTATGAGACACATCCCGAAAAGCAAATGGCTTTGATATTCTTAGATGCCCAAAAGGCATTTGATAACGTGAATTGGAGATTTATGTTATTATTATTGGAACAGATGCGCTTTGCCAGAAAATTTATTCAAGCAATAGAAGCCATATACCATAAGCAAATGGCAAAGGTAAGGGAGAATTGACAGATTTTATTAATATAAGAAAAGGTACAAAACAAGGATGCCCTCTATCACCTTTGCTATTTGTATTGACTTTGGAAGTGTTGAATAGAAATATTAGAGATGATAAAAGTATAAAAGGAATGAAAATTAAAAAGGAAGAATTTAAATTGCAAGCCTTTGCGGATGATCTGGCCTTTATTTTGGAAGACCCTTTAGAAACAGCTCCAAAATTATTGGAAAAGATAGAGACATATGGTGAGGTGGCAGGTTTGAAAATAAATAAAGATAAAACAAAGATTTTGACAAAGAATATATTATTAAGACAAAGAGAAGAACTGGCAGACCTATTGAAAATTCAAGTTACGAATAAGGTCAAGTATTTGAGGATATATTTGACACCAAGATGTAGTACATTAAAAGAGAACAATTATATTAAACTTAAACAACAGATAGTGCTAGATTTGATGAAATGGGAAAACCTACAATTGTCATTAATAGGGAGAATTTCAACAATCAAGATGAATATCCTACCCAGAATCTTATACTTGTTTCAAACAATACCAATTAGGCTTGGAAAAGACTACTTTGAAGATTTAAACAAAATTGTGTTGAAGTATTTATGGCAAGGCAGGAAAGTGAGAATAAAGTTAAAACTTTTACAAGATGCCAGAATTAGAGGAGGTTTTGGTTTGCCTGATTGGGAATCGTACTACCAAGCTACAAACTTGATGTGGGCTAAGGAATGGATAACATTAAGAAATACTAGATTGTTGACATTAGAAGGACATGATTTTTTGTTGGGGTGGCATGCTTTTCTATGGTATAAGGGAACTAAAACACAGGGCTATTTTAGAAGACATCATATACGGGAGTAGATCATTGGGAGAAGACAATGTTACTTGAAAATTCCAGTTTGATTATCGACCATTGAAGCATTTTCCTATCCTATAATTTATAAGAAGGAACAAACAGTGATATGGGGAAATACTGGATGAAAAGGGTGAACTTAAATCGATGCAAAGCTTAGAGGAACAAGGTATATAAGATGAATTGGTTTTCATATGTGCAAATACATTCAAGGTATGATGAAGATTTTAAAACAGAGGGATTTTACGATAAATTGATTTAGATAAGATTTTGACAGGTACTGATGAAAAGGTGATTAAAAAATTATATGGTTATTTACTGGAAATTAAACTAGAGGAAGAACAAGTTAAAGAAACTATGATTGTTTGGGGGAAGAATTTTGGATATGGGATTGATTTAGAGAAATGGCAAAAATTGTGGTCTCAAAATTATAAAATGACAATGTCAACAGCTTATAAAGAAAATTTGTATAAGATGTTTTACAGGTGGCACCTTCCCCCGACAAGAATAGCAAGAATGTTCAAGAATAAATCTGAAAAATGCTGGAAATGTCATCAGATACCTGGCTCATATTACCATATGTGGTGGACGTGTGAGGATGCTAGAAAATATTGGACTAAAATTCGCATGTGGTTGGAAAAAATGACAAAGAAACACATAGATTTGAAACCAGAGATTTTTTTATTGGGAATCTTACCTGATACATGTAGTAAAGATTTGAAATACCTGATTGTAAATGTAGGCTAGGATTGTATTTGCTAAAAACTGGAAAAATGAGAAAATACCATTGCAAGAAGAAATTATTAAGAAAATATTGGAATGTGCTGAAATGAGTAGATTGACATTTGAAATTAGAGAAACAAGAGGATAAACAATTCTATAAAATTTGGGACCTTTTCTATCAATGGTTGGATGATAAAACACAATAATAGAATATTTAGAATTTTAGACAATAATGAATATATAAAGTGATATTTCTTTCTTTTAATTTGATATTATATTTATAGAATGTTTTTAGGACAGATTTGGTATGATTATATGATTTGTTATAAGATAAACCAAGTAAATTATAGTTATCTCGCAAAGTATGAATGAATAAAATTATAGTCAAATGATTGTTTGATAGGGTATATAATTTTTGATTGATAATATGAGTTATTATATAATGTAACTGTAATTGAGACTACGAAATGGATGCACAAAAAAAATTGGTAAACCAACCGACACAGTGTTTGTATATTTATGAAAGAAAGCTGGATGTTTTTATGTTTTGTTCATTTTGTTTGTTTTTAAAAAACTAATAAAATTGTTTAAAAAAAAACTCACCAGCAAGAACTATCTTCTTTACAAGGCTGTTTACTTTGGGGAACTAGGGTAGTTATTCCTTCCAAGTTGCAAGACTCAATTTTAAAGATCCTGCATGAGGGGCACCCCGGCATTGTCAGGATGAAGGCCCTAGCTCGCAGTTATGTATGGTGGCCAGGCATGGATGCTCAGATTACAAGTTGGGTGAATGCTGGTCAGCCATGCCAAGTTACCAGACCTGCTCCACCCACATCCACTCCAGGAAGATTCCGGGACCCCTTGGTCCCTGGTGCATATTGATCTGGCTGGCCCTGTTCATGGGCATACATTCCTGGTGATGGTTGGTTCTTTTTCTAAATGACCTTGATGACCACCACAACTTCAGAAGTTGTCACTAAGGCTTTATCAAAGATATTCGCTACCCATGGCCTCCTGACACCATCATGTCTGATAACGGCCCCCAGTTTACTTCCTGTGAGTTTGAGGTCTTCCTAGCTAACCTGGGAATCAGGCACGCACTTACAGCTTCTTTCCATCCTGCCAGTAATGGCCTGGCTGAAAGGGCAGTCAGATCGAAGGAGGGCAGTCAGATCGAAGGAGGCCCTGGCAAGCTTTGGGCCCACAGATTGGCACTCTAGGCTCGCTAAGTATCTCCTGACCCAGCACACAACTCCCTGTGCCACCACTAAGAGGTCTCCGGCTGAACTTCTCATGGGTAGACATCTGAGGAACACCCTTGACAGACTCCATCCACATTACACCCCAGTCATGCCCCTAGGGTCAAATAGCCAGGCAAGGGAGTTCACTGAGAATGACCAGGTCTATGCCCGGAACTATCTTAACAAACTATCTTAAACTATCTTAACTATCTTAAACTATCTTAACAAACTATACTATCTTAACAAACCTACCATGCCAAGGAAAAAATCCAATGCCAAACCACAACCTAAAGAGAAATTAATCCCCACCAATGAACCACAAGACTCCTGCACATGCCTTAAATGCTATAAAACTCTAAAGGATAATGAAAACTCCATCAAATGTTCTCTGTGTAACAAATACGCTCATCATGACTGCTTGGGATTACCTGAGCAAATGATTCAATACCTAGAATCATGCAATGAGTTTCCATATCTCTGCAAATCATGCAGACCCAAACTGGATCTATTGGAAAGAGTTGATACCATTGAAACACAATTAACATCCCTTGACACCATAGTAGCATCCCTGGACGCCTTAAAAGAAAGATTATCCAACCTCGGAAAAAAAAGACACAACGCAAAAACCTGAACATCCAATAGCTACAAACCACATCTCTACCCAACAACCACAACCCAATCCACAACCCAATCCACAAAAATACATAACCCAGACAAATATTGATATCCCAATCCTCATCAGAGAAGCTGTTGAGCGTGAACGGAAATGTCCAAACGCCATCTTATTTGGTCTAGAGGGCATCAATGATAATGATGACATCACAACTGTCCGAAACATCATCAGTGATTATCAAGCATCAACCATCTCCCCTGATGAAATACTTGACATTTCCCGCATTGGCCGAGAGCTCAAAAACAGAGATGGCTCTGTGACCCCACGCTTCTGCAGGTTCATTTGCAAAAATGAATCAAGCAAACGCAAATTCATTTACACTATAAATTCACTTGCCAAAACCAACACCAACCATAAGAACCTCCGTTGTCACCCTGACCTAACCATACAGCAATGTGCCCGCTCCCATGTACTCCGCACTGAACTCAAAAAACGTCTAAACAATGCAGAGAAGGACCTGTACATTGACTACCATGCTGACTGTATCAAAAGTAAGTCACACATCCCGCAACTCAGCTTTAACCTTCAACCACAACCCTACCTCAACCAATCCACCATCACCCAAGACTAGGCACGCACGCCCCTAACTACCTCAATTCCAACTACTGCTGGCCTTAAATGCAAGTTACTCAATGCAAGAAGCCTTGTAAATAAAATACCTGAATTTTTCCTCCTACTAAATATGGCTAAATTCGACATTATATTTCTCTGTGAAACATGGCTCAATGCATCTCTCCCTGACTCCATTACCACAGTAAGAGACTATCATGTTTACCGATCAGATCGTGAAATTCGTAGAGGAGGTGGTGTTGCTATCTTCTATAAAAAGTCCTTACATCTAAAAAATATCCAAGTTACCCAGGAGCTTGCTCTTCCTGAGACCATTATCTGTGAACTCTCCTTAAATATCACAATTTGATTCTTACTATGTTACAGAGCACCTGATTATGACATCGAACATGTAAACAAGCTAAATACACTACTAACATGGGCAGCATCCTGCCCATACCCTTTTATCTTTCTTGGTGATTTCAATCTACCTCATATTGACTGGACCCTAAATGAATGTACAACTGAAACCATACATGCAACCTTCTACAATGCTGTTACAAATCTGGGACTGGAACAACTAGTAACCAACAACACTAGACTAAACAACTGCCTCGATCTCATCTTCTGCAATAGTTTGAATTTAATTTATGGAATACAAACTAAAGAACCCTTTTCCAGCAGTGACCACAATATGATTGACTTTTGTCTCAACATACGCCCACACAAAAACCACCACAATGATGTAATCCCCAATTATAACTTCAAAAAAGGCAACTATAATCTTATAGACAATGATCTCTCATCCCTTGATTGGCAATCTCTATTCACTGGATGCAATACTGTTGAAGACCATTACAACATATTTTTACTTGAAGTCAAAAGAGTCATCAAACTATATGTACCAACAACAACTCCCAAAACAAAACAAAAAAACAGATTACCCATAACAATAAGGAAACTTCAATCCAAAAAGAGATCACTCTGGCGGAAAAACAAATCTGGTCATGTTGCCAATTTCAAAAGCCGATACAAAAATTTATGCCACCAGATAAAGACCGACTGCACCAATTATCACATTAAACAAGAGGAAAACCTTCTAAGCACCAATTCCACCCGTACTTTTTACAATTTTGTAAACAACAAACTAAAAGATTCAAGGTCCATCCCACCCCTGATAGGACCTAATGGTAAAGACTGCAACAACGACACCATTAAAGCCAACATCTTTAACACATTTTTCGGCTCAGTATTTGTAAACAGCAATGGATCATGCCCAGTATTTCCTAGCCGAACCACAGATAACTACAATGATCTAATACATATCAATTTTACAGAAGATAATGTTGAAAAAGCACTTCGCAATCTAAAACCATCTCTATCTATTGGACCGGATGGAATATGTGCCTACTTCTTAAAAAAGCTACCCACTGCCTTAGCCAAACCTCTAAGCATAATCTTTGAAAAATCTTTCAGGACCATCTCCTTGCCAAAACTATGGTCACAAGCCACAGTCATCCCCATCTTCAAAAAGGGAGACCCCAGCCTAGTTGAAAATTACAGACCAATCTCTTTATGCTGCGTCACCTGTAAAGTCATGGAATCAATTATTAACCAATCCATCATTCTCCACTTAGAGACAAACAACCTACTCTCCAATAAACAATTTGGTTTCAGAAAAAAACTATCCTGTAATCTGCAACTCTTACACTGCAAAAACATATGGACTACACAACTTGATCAGGGCAAAACAATAGATGCAATCTACATAGACTTCTGTAAAGCCTTTGATTCAGTGGTACATGACAAACTACTCCTAAAAATAAAATCCTATGGTATCTCTGGACAACTGCATAACTGGATAGAAGCATTCCTGTCAAACAGACAACAAATGGTCAAAATTGGGAGCGTCCTATCAAATTCTGTACCTGTCAATAGTGGTGTCCCCCAAAGCAGTGTTCTAGGACCAACTCTCTTCATACTCTACATAAATGACCTCTGTGATCATATTAAGAGCAACTGCATTCTTTTCGCTAATGATGTAAAGCTGTTCAATACCACAGACAATACTGCTACCCTTCAAAAAGATCTTGACTATGTATCAGAATGGTCAAACAAATGGCAACTTCAAATCTCAACAAATAAATGCTCTGTCTTACATATTGGCAAAAAAAATCAGAAAATAAAATACAAGCTGAATAGTCAAGATCTTGTTGATGATACAAGCTCTGTAAAGGACCTTGGAATACTCACCTCTAATGATCTAAGTGCTAGAGCCCACTGCAACTACATAGCCAAAAAGGCATTAAGAGTTGTTAACCTAATCCTACGTAGCTTTTTCTCACACTACTAACTAGAGCATACAAAACATTTGCTAGACCAATACTTGAATACAGTTCATCAGTCTGGAACCCACATTACGTATCTGATATTAGCACAATTGAGAAAGTCGATCAACTTAGAAGGCATTGGAGAATGTCTGCAGATGGCCCTCAAGACGTTCCTGTGACAGAGAAACCACCAGTGCCCAAGGAAACTTCGCGTGAACCTGACAGGAATGCAAGCCTACCTGAGCAGTCATCGGTCCCTCGCCCAGAGCCACCTGAAGCCGAGACACCAGTTTCGTAGGTGCCAGGAGGTGCCCAACAACAGAGAAATTCCTTCCAGCAGTAGCTCTGTCAGAGCCTCAATGGGTGGCCTTTCTTTTTGCCCATCTTCAAGGAGGTTAATAACTCCAACCCTGCACCTGTGTGAGGCTAGGGGGTCTCCTCTCTTCTCCCCACCCCACCCCATTCCCTGCTTTCATGGCTGGGGGATGGAGGGTCCCCTCACTCTGGCAAAACCTCCAGGGGCCTCAGGCAACAGTGCGAGGCTCCCTGGAAGCAGCAACCCAGGAGAGGCAGCCTGTTGCCAGGATGGGGGCTGGCTTTGCCCCCTCCGATCCAATTCCCGATGGTCCTAGGGGCCTTGGGAGGAGATCCCCGGGATCCCTCTTGGAAGGAAGCTGGGGGAAGGACTGGGGAGGGGCAGCCTTTCCTCCTTGGGGCTGCAAGAGAGGCCGAGGGTCCTGGCAAGGCTCTCTTCCCAGAGGAGGAGGACCAAGAATGTCAGCCTTTTCTCCGCATTTTTTTAGGCGGGATTCAAGGATGAATTTGAGGCCTCTCCTGTCCTCCAGCTGCCCCCTGAGGAGCAGGCCAGAAGCCCTCCATCCCCAATGGACCAGACAAAGGGACTGCCTTCAGAAGTGGGGGCCTCTGTCCCTGGAGGTCTTTCAGGAAGGCCTGGACACTCCTTTGCATGGAATGGTCTGGGGTCTCCTGCTTGGGCAGGGGGTTGGACTAGATGACCCCCAAGGTCCCTTCTAGCTCCATTCTAATGGAATCTTAAGGGCAGGAGCCTCGTTGTCAAAAATGACTCTGAGGACAACAGAGAGTCCTTCACTTAAAACCATCTGTTTAGGGACTGAAGTTACAACAGCACTGAGGAAAGTGACTAATTATGGCCAGTTTTCACACTTACGACTGTTGCTGCACTCCATGGTCACATGACCAAAACTCAGGCATGTATTTATGGGAACTGATATGTATTTATGATGCTTTTAGTACCTTGGGGTCATTGGTTTCACTGAAAGACTTGTTTAATGATCACATGATTTACTTAGTGACATTTGCTTAACAACTGAGGCAAAAAAGGTGGTAAAATGAGACAGAACTTACTTAGCAACAAGAATTGTGGTAATAAGTGGAGGACTGCCTTTATTGCCTTGTAGTTCCTTGAAATTTATCTCCAGAGATGTTCAGGATCTCGCAGTTAGAATATTTATCTTTCTTCTCCCCCCCTTCCGCTCGCTTCTGGGGAGCCTGGAGCAAAGTCCTTGGTAGGACTTATTTCTGGGGCGTCCGGGGCTGGAAGCAGCCCAAGAAGACTGAGGTGAACCCCCAGGTGAGGCCTTCAAGGGTTGCACTGCTGGGCTTCCCACCTTGGAGAGAAAGAGAGTGGAGTTTGAGATGACCCCAAACTCCTGCTTGCAACTATTCATACAGTGCAGCCACAAGGAGCCCAATCTGGTCAGGATGCAGCCTGACTCTCCCGTGGGGCTTCTCCTCCTTCCGCATCTTCTGGACTCCGGTCTCAACTAGCTCAAGCACTGGGGAAAAGAACCGGCTTTAATCAGGGGATGGAGACAGGATGGTGGATCTCATGGAGAAGCTTCTTTCACAGGGCAGAAGCAGCTATGGGAAAGGAGCACTAACTAGGTCTCCCTGGATGAGAACATCTAAGCAAGAGGCCCTGGAGACCTCTGCCATCTCTGGCTTGGTGGGATGGCCAATGGCTCTCATGGAGATTGTCAAACAACATAGTTGGAATTTGGCTCCCACACAAACCATCTTACCACTTTTCCTATTCATTCTCTCACAGATACACTTTTAGCTGCTGTCAGTACGAATAAGGTGTCAAATTAATTGGCGGTGGCCGAACAACAAATTCCTCTGAATTATTTTCAGAGTTCCCTTTAAGCAAGATTTATTGAGATGAAGAGAGTTGCAAGGATTACAATCATTCAAATATTTCCCATTGAAAAATGTAGACATGATTTCTTTGATTCCTGTACGTTATCTAAGTTGAAATAATTTGTGTCGATTTTGAAATAAAAGGAAATTTTACGATTCTTTAAATGTCATGGTGTTATTGTTAGTGTTTGGGGACAAACCCCCAAGCAGAGTGCACAGCAGCAGTCAAGCCAGGCAGCCAAATGAGAGAGAGGCTGGGCCCAAGAGTATACACACACTGGAGACAAAAACACTGTTTGTAGTTTTAAATAATTGTTTAATTCATTTAGAGCTTAAGCATTGTCAATCAGTCCATATGTCATTTTCCAATATATCCATCCAGAAACCTAGTCCATTAAACTAGTCAGTACAATGTCTTTATCTTCTCCTTCCGATACCTTTCTCTCGAAGACAACGCTGAATATACACAGGATATTAGCTCACCAAGGAGATAGTCCTTTTGTTCAGTAGAAACGGTATCCAGCACAGTAGCCAACAAGCAGACGTCTCATACAGGAGTAAACAGCAGGCAGCAGACACCAGAGAGACCAGGACCAGTGACCAGAGACCAGGAACAGTAACCAGCAGGAAGGGTTACGTTTCTCTTACTGCCTTATATTGCTGCTTGCAACCGCACCCTTAATTATCTAATTACATTGCAGTTTGGTGCTTAAAGCTACAAACACTTAAACCTTGGTTTATATATTTATTCACCCAAACCTAGTTGGTGTATCAATATACCCAACAGTTATGTCTTATGTTTTTACAATTGTTCTGGCTGTGAGATGCTCCTTTGTGTTCAGCTCTGGCCTCAGAAGAATAATGTAGCACTTGGGGATGAAGATGCAGCCCAGCAGACCAGCACTGGAGACCAGGATGGAGAAGACCTGAACAGCCACCATGTATTTCCCTTTGGTGCTCAGGTAGGTGGGCACAAAAGTCACCCAGACACTGCAGAAGACCAGCATGCTGAAGGTGATCAGCTTGGCTTTGTTGAAGGCCCCTGGAAGATTCCTGGCCAGGAAAGCCACCGTGATGGCAGCAAGGAAGCAGATGGCAGCAAGGAAGCCCATGTAGCTAAGGGTGACGTAGAACATGACAACGGCCCCTTTGTTGCATTGCAGGATGATCTCTCCAGGCTGGGAGTGGAGGTCAGAGTCAGGGAAGGGGGGAGAAGCTCCCAGCCAGATGGAGCAGATGATAGGTTGGACAGCAGAACAAGAAAAGATGATGGAGTTGGCCAAGCTCTTCCCCAACCATTTCTTCACTCAGTTTCCTGGTTTTGCGGCCAGGAAGGCCAACACCACCGTGATGGTTTTGGCCAAAAGAGAAGAAACAGCAACTGAGAAGATGAGGCTGAAGACCATTTGTCGGAGAAGGCATGTGACTTTCCTTGGTTGGCCAATGAAGAGAGAAGAAGACAAGAAGCAAAGCAGGAGGGAGACCAGGAGGATGTAGGAAAGGTCCCGGTTGTTGACTTTGACAAGGGGAGTTTCTCAGTATTTCATGAAGATGGTTAAGGCAAGGCCTGTGGTTAGGAAGAAGAGTAGGGCAAAAGAGACCAGGATGATGCCCAGGTGTTTTTCGTAAGACAGGAAGGTTATAACTTTCGGGATACATTGGACTCTGTGCTCATTTGGATATTTATCATCAGGACACTTGATGCATTTTCCTGTATCTGAGAAAGTCAAAAAGCAATATTTCTTTAATTATCTGTCATTTTACCTTTCAAGAAATACCTTTGTGGGAAAACAGCTGATAACAGGGAGAATTTCTGAGATGTATTGGGGTAAGAATTCCACGGGGGGGGGGGGGAATAAGAAAATATCACTTTCTGAAATCTGTATAGGTAAGTTGTATGAAATTTGGGGAAGTCCTAGGACCTAAAGCAATTCCTGTCTTCTCTTAAGAAGCTTCATAGGAACCTACATTATTACAGGTAAATAATGAATCTGATCATCTTTCTAGGCAAATGTCCTGGGTCCTTCCAGATGGCATTTCTCAGTATTCTGAACCCAGAGGATGCCTATCCTATGAAATCTAGGTGACTGGTAGAGAAATGTCACTTTACAAATAGCCTGAAATGGCTACCGGGAGCAGCTATAACATGGGTGCAATGTGGTGCCCCCTTAACTGCCCACACCAGGCCTCTCCATCCAGGAATCAGTTGCTCTCCTCTCATTGGATGTTGACAAGATCCTTGATGAGGTTCAGAGGGAGTTTCTGAAGTGGCATCTAAGAAGGTTTCCACATTCTTCTGTCCATTGGATTACAGTTGTAATCTCTGACCAAAGGGCATTCTTGTATGAAATTAGATAGGTCTAAATGTATTGATACCAAAGGTGCTGCTATTCAGCAGGTTCTGACCAGTTCTGGAGAACCGATAGCAGAAATTTTAAGTAGCTCGGAGATCCGGCAAATACTACCTCTGACTGGAGTATCCTTCCCCTACCATGCCTACCAAGCCACGCCCACAGAACTGGTAGTAAAAAAGTTTGAAACCCACCACTGATTGATAGCATTTTGGGAGAGCAAGCATGTAATTAATGTACAGGTGATACTGAATCCATGAGGTCGGATTAATAAAATTAGAATGAAAGTTGTTATGAAAAAATTATATATAATAATGATGGGATATAAAGAAATAATATATTTTAAAAGGGATTTCCATTGTTAATCTCAACTAGATATTTTACACCGACAAACTAATAAGAATTTGCTTGTTTCTTTATGCAAATGATAGATTGCCTGACTTCCAGTATTTCTAGGGTCTATTTTATTAATTAGAGCTCTAGTTTCCCCTCCTGGAAAGCTGCAGTCTTCCTCTTCCAAGAACCAGCAGATGAACTGATTTCATCTGATGACCTTAATTGCTTGATAAAACTTTTTATGCATCAATTTTGGGGGATGACATGACGAAAATCTGTTTCAGATGGGAAAAAGCAATGAACACAAGTCAATTCCTCTAATTTCAAAGATCTTCCTAGAAAGGTTAAAATGCACACATCCAAATTAAGAAGCAAAAAAATTGTTTTCCCTGGGAAACTCGTCCAACCTGCCTTATTTTCTTTCTCTCCCTAGCTCTAATTTAAGGTCTTTGGGTTATTCATCACCTTAGATAAGAAACTCTGCATTTCGACAATAAACAAGGAAACAGTTAAGCTTCAATGTGTCTTTCAACATGTACTTTCATCAAAATGATCTGGATGAATCCATTTCCACCAGGCCTTCTATCTTCATTGGTGTCACCCACCTTCCTGAGTGCAGAAGGTCCCCTCCGGACAAGGAATGCAGTCATAGCAGCAAACTGGCTCTCCTTCCCGAGCCCTCTTGACAAATCCAGGAGGACAACTTTTCACACATCTGGACTGAGGCAGGGACTGAGCAGAAAAAGAAGGAATGCCAAAGCAAGTGTGTTAATACTCACCAAATGGAGGTAGACATGGACATTAGCCCATTAGCATCTAGTCTTGTCTTAGATAAATTATGAAATCTCTCTCTAGTTCCAAATGGTTGTAGGAGACACAACTACAGGCAGGTTCTTCATTTACTGTAGTTCCTGCCTTTTGCTTCTGACATATCACATAGCAAGAAAGGACTTTTCCATGTAATAAAGTTTGGAGGGATGGAATCGAAAACAGATTTAAGCATTAAGTGTTTGTCGGTTCTTCCTAATGACCCTATTAACATGTACTCCTCCCTTCTTTATGAAGCCATGATTTCAAAGTATGCTGATCTATTCCTATTAAATTTTAGAATTTATTACATTCAGAATACATTTTAGATTTATTACATTTTTGTGTACCAGATTTATTAAAATAGAGAAAACCTGTAATGAAGAAAGAAACCTTTGACCAGCAGAACAAGTAAAGATTTCTTCTTCTGGAGAATCTTCCTTCTGACAGTTGTCCAAAACAGTCTCCCAGTAACATACAAAAGAAAAATTTAGGCTATCAACTTTAAACTGGATGTTCTTTGTTTTATGCATATTTATTTGTTCAGTTCATGTAGCTGCCATGCTGGTGAAACAAGCATAAAACAAATTCTTTATTTTCTAGGACTGTAGTGAAGAGAGGTGGAGGTGAGGTCATGAGAACGTGTCTCTCAAAATGTTGAATAATATTGAAGCCTGCAAATCAGTCAAGAAACAATCAATTCCCACATTCAATTCTCACTGAAGGTCATCCACCGTGGCCATTAGGCTTAGCAGACTTGAAATGGTCCCTGAGACTTTGGAAAACAGAGAAAAGGAGCCAACATTTTACACACCTTGTTGAGCAAGTTTACCTGTAAAAGAGCACTTTGGTTGACAATCAGAGCCTCTCTTTCAAAAGTCCCTGCAGGCTGGTAGACCAACTTCATATCTGGGAGAACCGCCCAAGTCCTGAGAAGAAGAGCTGCCGCTATATCTCCATTTTGGTCCAAGTATAAATTAAAGTTGGAAAGGTTGCAAAACTGATGCTTCACCAGAAAGGGATGAAACTGAAATGAAAAGATCCAGAAATGTTAAAAGCAGAAATTCTGGGTTCTTATCTCATGTGTCTTTTCACATTTAAGGGGCATGCATAAGTGCACCATCGTGCCTCCCATCCCTGTCCTATTGTCCCCATTTAATCGTACCTATTTTCTGTATTCTTACTCAAGTTTATACTTATACCTATTATCTTGTAAGCGATTGACAAATCAAATCAATAAATAAAAATTTGAATCTTTCTTGCACATGATTTGCACGTATTCTTAGTTGGAAGAAGAAGAGTTACTACTATCTTCAAAAGTGAGAAAGAAGAATTGAGCAAATATGTGTCAATCATATTTATCAATATAAAGCAAAATGGACAAAAATTGTCAATTATATAGAACTGTGCAGAGCATCAGAACATAAATGAACAAACCAACTAATAAAGATATTATTCATAAACTCCCTGAAAACTCCTTGAAATCTTCTGGCTTGGGGAGACCCAAACTCAAGTATCAGATCCCTCCGCAGGCACCACAAGGCTCTTTCCAGGAGAACAGGAGGATTCCTGAAGATCAGGAGGAGTCTGGAAAACCCTTCTCCAGCTTAACACAACCTCTCCGTTGGAGAAGGGAGGATGGAGTCCCCTTCCAGTCACTGAAAGACGAGGCAGGAGCTTAAGAGCAGCCCACTCTCTGTTATTCCAGAGAGTGAGACATGGAAAAATAAACCAGTCACAGGGAGGAGATTCTGGTTGAATGGGAGGAAAAATGTCTTAAAAGGAAGAAGCCATTTTAAAGCAGATAAGTTCCGTTTCCCCTTCACTAATCCTTTTCCTGGAAAGACCGAGCAGCCTCAGTCAGAAAAAACTGGGGTTCTGGAAGAGATGAGAGGTTGGTCTAGATAGTCACGGGGTATGAAGGTAAAGTTCAACAATGATAATCACAAGCCTATAAAGCCAGGATTTCATTTGAAAATGCACATCTCCTTTTTACAATTAGCAGTGTTTAATATCTAAATATATCTATCCTGATGCCCACTCTTTGGAATATTACCCCATGAATGATTAAACTGGTCAAAGCCTTTGCCCTTTTGTACCACAAAGAGGCTCAGATTGTTCTCTCCATCTCCTTTGGATACTTTCCCCAAAATAACTAAGTTGGATGAATCCATATTGGGACCCCTTATCTGCCATGGCTGCAGCCTTGGAGCCCCCAACCTCTCTTCACTCTCCTTGCTTCTCCTTCTCGAAATGGAGGAATAGGCACATTCAAGGCATGGGCCAGAGTGTTAATGAAAGTGTACAGATAGGAGTGATTTTCAATCCGGATCCTGTTCCATTTCCATTCAGTCTCCAGTGGGGCTTTCTGGGTGCATCTTCAGAAAAGGTGTGCTTTGAAAGAGAACAGCGGAAATAGTGATCTTCAATCTGGGGTTCCAAAAATAAATAGGTTTCAAAACGATCATATTTCTCCTTGTATTTCGTCTGAAAAGTCCAAAAACTATAGACATATCTCAAAAGTCTCGGCTTTCGAATTGTCACATGACCCAAGACTGTCAAAATCCAGACTTTCCCTTCAACAGGTCCTGGCAGATGCCTGA
>NW_020770479.1:0-22744 GCF_900518735.1 Pseudonaja textilis
ATTCCATCCATTCTATAATTTTCTCCCTATTTACCCAATGATCTAGTGCACAAGTTGTCACTTTCCTGCTTCTTAATGAGCTTTTATCTCAAAATTAATATTGCTAGAAAAGATGGGGAATGAAATTTCACTTCAGGCACAAGCAATTTTAAAACCGACTCCAATTAAGATCAATATA
This sequence comes from Pseudonaja textilis, assembly GCF_900518735.1. The sequence continues at coordinate 179 of NW_020770479.1, forward strand.
TGGGATTATGACATAAAACAGAATTCCAAACAGGGTCTACTCTTAACCTTGGGCAGAGATCAAGGGTGCTGATTGTCATTAGAAGACAGGCAACACTAGAGTTAAATGGCATTAACTTGAAGTGGCACCAAACTCCACCGCTCTGAGTGACTTTCCCCAGCAATCTCTGGAGACAAGAGGCCATGTTGAAGGACAGCAGAAGTCAATTCCCTGGGTGTTGAATTCTCTTCCCCAGCATCACTTTTTGGACTTGCCCTGACAGGAAGGGCAACCACAACCACAACAGAACAATGATCCCAGGGGTGTATGTGTAATTTTTACTAACATGTTTTATTCCAGCCTCTCCTCTGCAGATGGAGCCCAGAAAAAGTTGGATCCCAAGAGGAGAAGTTGCTTCTTGCTGTAATTATGACCATCCTGGCCTTTGAGACCTGTGATGCTATATCACCAGTTTTTGACTTTGATGCAGGCATTAGACTGAAGCCACATGCAAAGGATCTTGTATCAGAAAAGGATAAATTCCTTGGGTGAAGCTCTCTGGGACCAAGTTTTGGGACAGGTGCAGGCTCTGCTCTTGATTGCACCTTTCTCTCCTTTGCAGATGAAACTGAGTGATTCTCTGCTTAGATCAGGAAAGCCACTGGCACTTCTCAGAGTCTTTGCATTTCTCCAACTGTTCCTGTTGTTTGTCTTAGAAACAGGAAGCGGATTGATTAATGCCGTGAATGATGGACCTCCTGCTTCTGCTGCTGCTGGTGGTGGTGTTCCCATCAATCTGTGGGAAGCTGAGAAGGAAATGCCCATTGAGTTTGGAGCACCAGGGTGGGTACAATCCATGGAGCTTTTACATGCCTGGAGATCATCTCATTGGCGTGGTCACAACTGAAACATTGGTGTCACCTATAATGTGGCCTTTCAACCATCCTCCTTCTATACCTTCTCCTTCGTAAGTCATGCAGGGTGATGGAGTTGCACTCCCTCCATGTGCAATTCTAACACTCTCCTTCTTTTCTTCTTAATGTCACTTATTTTTGTACCTCAGGACCTGTCTAATTTCCTGAATGATTGTTATTGCCATGGTTTCCCTCTTTTGCCTTACTTTGTGGAAGAGAGTAAAATCCAAAGATGGAGTTTTAAAAGAACCTGAATGAAATCCAGATGATTTTCCTTTCTCAGTTCATTCCTGAGTTCATCACTTGGATAATGACCTTTGTTTAAGTAGTAACTGAAACAATTGTAGTTGCCTCTCTCATTTGCATAATTGATCATTCGATTTGGATCAATGTTGGCCTAAGGCTTAGTAGGTTTGTGAAGGATTATATATTTTAAAAATATTTGTTGTTACTATTGAATATAATAACATGAATATTGTTTTTACAATAGGTATAGTAACGCTCTAACAAATACCCTAAGATCAATTTTTGCTATTCAAATGGTCCACAAGAATTCCCAGCTCCTGCACAATCTCACCCTGGGCTACAACATCCATGACAACTATATGAGCCCTTTACGCACTTCAGATGCCTTGCTGGACATGCTTTCCACTGGAGAATCCAATGTCCCCAACTACGGCTGTGGGAGGAAGGAGAACCTCCTGGCTCTGATTGATGGAGCTGCCAGGGACAGCTCCATCCAGATGTCAACATTAGGAGGCACCTACAAAGTCCCACAGGTTTGTGTGTGTTTTTCTCTATCTAAGGTGAGTGGGGTGGTGGGGATGAACAACAAATCCAATATCTTCATAGAATTCAAGAGCTGTTTTTCAGAATATTAGGGAACATATCAACTATGTCTTAGCCTATTATGTTCATCTTCAAGTTCACCATTAAAGGCCTGAAGAGCCATAAGGTCCCTGTAGAGAATATTCTACTGAATATTCTACTATTGAAAAACTATCCAGGTTTTGAGGTCCTCCATTAGCATGTTCATTTTCACATATCAATAATATCTGCCTTATCCAATTGGAATGAAGTTGGCAAGAGTCCTGTCTATGTATAAAAAATTATTGAGATCACAGGATCTGAAGAGGATCTTTGGGGTGGATAAAAGGAGTTCAGCTCCTGCCCTCAGAGATACAGTAAGTTATGAATTTCTACTTTGTATAAATTCAGAGTATATAATTATTGGTTTAAAATTAAAGCGAGTCCCAAAACAGGCAAAATTTCAATTAAAGACTTATTGGATTGTACAACTGACAATTTGTGTTAGGAGTTGTGGTCTCTTAGTCTCTTGTACATCTGGAGAAGAAGCTGAAAAATTGTTCCACAATTTGGGATATAGAAGCTGAGAAAGAGGTTTCAGTTCTCAGAAATAGCATATAAAACTGCCCTATATCTTAGATCCAAACATTGTATCTGACATCTGCTCATTTGAATCTAATAGTTGGCATTGTAGGGGTGACACAGAAATTCACATTGCATTTTTAATAGTTTTTTATTTAATATGATTTTGCGTTCCATTTTTATATACAATCTTGTTAAATATTTAATTGTCTTAAATATTTAAACCGTGACTAAGGAACAAACTGTTCTGATATGTTCATCAGAACAAAATTGGGTTTGTCAATAACTAATATTTTGGAGTTGATCTGGACCACATTATAATACAGCATTCTTCATTACTTTTTCAGATCAATGCTCTAATTCCTTCTGAGGCTCTGAGTGATAAAAGGAGATTCCCCTTTTTCTACCAGATGCTCCCCAAAGAAGGATTCCAATACCGAGCAATCATCCAACTGCTCCTCCATTTCAGATGGACCCTGATTGGCCTCTTTGCTTCAGACACAGAGAATGGAGAGAATTTCATGAGGACTTTCCCTCCGATGCTTGTCAGGAATGGAATTTGTGTGGTTATGTCACAACGATTTTCAACAACTGCACAAACAGCCCCCCTCAGGGCGGCCCTTTCTAACTGGAGACAAATCAACGTCTTTGTTCACTTTATGGAATTTATTCCAATCTGGGAGAGAATTATTCCTTTCCATGAAGCACTTATGCATTTGCCAGGACCCATTGAAGGGAAAGTCTGGATCCTCACAAGTTTTGCACTGTATCCAATAAAGAAGGACAGACTTCTCAAATATATCCATAGTATTTGGAACTTTGGTTATCTGACTAAAATAAGACCAACGGATGCTGCCTTTGCACCTTATTTCTTTGTGGAAGGTCAGTTTCAAGATCTTTATTTCCGCTGTTCCCTTTCCAAGCACGTCTTTTCTGTCAAAGGCTGCAGAAGATGCACCCAGAAAGCCCCACTGGAGACCCAGGAGAAAAGAAACAGGAAACGAATCATAAATGACCGCCATTACTACAGTATCATTCAGACTTTGGCCCAGGCCATGAATGCTGCCTATTCCTCCAGATCGAGGAGGGGGAGGAAGGAGGGAGAAAAGAGGTTGGGGGCTCCGAGGCTGCAGCCATGGCAGGTATGGGGGGTCCCAATAGGGATCCATTCATCTGAGATCCTTTGGAGAAGGAACCCAAAGGAGAAGGAGGGGAACATCTCAACATTCTTGTGCTGCAAAAGGTCAACAGATTTGCACCATCTAATTGCTCCTGTCTGACGCTCCGGAATAACAGGGAGCAGATCTGAAGTTTCTGTCTAGCCTCTGTTGGAAGAAATCTCCTTCTGGGTTCAGTTCCAAGTGGGGAGGAAAGACGCTGGAAACATGGTGACTGCTTGGAAGATGGTTTAATGGTGGACAGGAGCACATGCCTTGGTTGAGGAAAGAAGGGCTGAGATGCTGAGAGTGCAACTGTTTTATGCCCTCTGTTGGGATTTGAATTGGAGCTTGTATTCTGACTGGTTGTCAGACTCCCATGGGGCCATGCAGGGCCAACTCTGTAGGCTGTCCTGATTCCCAGGCTTGGTTGAGCCTGGCTGGATGATGGTGATGGCTTTGGGCAATTCCTATATAGCTTTACTGGAGTAGATCTTTGTTATGCAAAATAGAGTGGCCTAGGCCAGAGTAATAGTCCATTAGCAAAGGTGGGAGCGGGGCTGAATTCCAGCCTCTCTGAGTTTCTTCTTTTCTTTTTAGGTGAAATATATTCTCCCTTTTTAGTATATCCTAAAATATTTCATTTTCCTAGGAGAGGGGAGGGTTTTAACTCCCAACACCTCTTTCCGTCATTGGAAGAGTCTTGAATCCTCCCTTGTCCAACTGAGAGATTTTGTAAGTTGGAGAAGCTCCTCTCCTCCTTGTCTTCTCTCAAGACTCAGTTTCAGGTTGCAGTCAAGTACAATTTTGAGATTGTTTTCATAAACAAGTTATTTTTGAGTTATTTTTATTTAAAAATAACTCAAGATGGCAAATGTCTCCAACACAGCTTCCTCCTTCATCCAGTCCACTTTTAGTACAGTCAGAGACCAGCATTACAATTAATAATAATAATAATTATAATAATGGAGAAAAATAAAAATAAACGACAGTCAATGGGCCATTAGAGTCTGCCTAATGCTGAGTCATGTGCGAATATGTGGCAATATAAATGTCCTAAATAAATAAATACATAATTTTGCATTACAGTAGAACAGAATCTCTGTCTCTCTCACACACACACAGACACAGAGAGTGGGGGAGAGAGAGGGGAAGATTTGGGAACCAGCCTGTTCGCTATCCCCCACCGTTCCCCTTCCCTTCTCAGGCCAGGTGAGGGAGGGGAGGGTGAGGAGCAGGGCCAGCCGCTTCAGGCAAGGTGAAGAGGCATCAACCAAGCACGGGAAAGTAGAAGCCTGGGTTAGCGGCTCCCAGCTCAGCTGGCCTGAGGGGCTCCTGCAGGCATATCACGACAAGTGGGGCGAGAAGCCCCGGGACAACCGCCCACTCCCCTGCTGGCTGGCCGGGCTGGGCTGGACTGGAGGAGGTGCATCCGCCGGGAGAAGGAAGAAAACATGCTCTGGGAGGGAGGGCGGACAGGTGGATGTCCCAGGGCTGCTGCACATGCGCACTGCATCAGTAGCACACGCACGGCTGCACACACAGTGCGCATGTGTAATAGCCCTTGGACATCTGCCCGATCTGCGCCACAGCCACCATGTGGTAGGGAAAGCTAGGAGAGCGACTGGGACAAGCGGGTGACCCGGTTTGGGGGTGTGGCCAACCAGGGGTGACCACCGCTTCACCTGAGCCGGTGAGAGCCGGTTGAATACCGCCTCTGCGTGAGCGGCAGTTTGAGTGGCCCCTTGTCCTCAGGGCCCCCAGTCTCAGCTCATGCGCTCTTTCTTTGTATTGGCCCCCTGAAACGGCTCTGGGAACTCACTTGCACCTCTCGGAGGTTAATTCCCTTTGGACTTTTGGCAGGGTTATTCAATATAAATATCTAATTGCTCTAAAGGCTGCTCAAATAAACATTCTTGGGAAGAGCAGCCCCATCTTGTTGGATTTCCAGATCTTTGAGACCTTGTTTGAGTTCACTAAGTGCACTAACTCATCCCCCATCCTTAAAAGCCCTTCCCTGCAGAAGCCATGGGTGCTGAGTACCAATGAGTAGTTGTGTGTTCATTTTCCCCACAACAACAACCTTTTGAGTTGAGTTGGGCTGAGAGACTGGCCCCAAATCCCCCAGCCTGCTTCATGACCAAGGCGGGACTTGAACTCACAGCCTCTTGCTTTCTACTTCGGGGGCTTCTACTGACCAAACTGCCTCCCTTGCATACTTATCAAGCTTGGCACAATCCTTCATCCAGTGCATTATTAATGTTCTTATATGAGACAGTATAATTTATCAAATTCTAAAATCCAGATAGTTTTCTACTGCTTTTTAGTCATACATTTTTTTCTAGGAGAAGTCAGAAATATTTTTCTGGAAAGTTGGTAATGTTTAAATAACATAAAAGTAAAATTGCCTGAGAATTGTTATAAATCTTGTATAATAGCAATTTATCAACCCTATTATATTAATGACAACATAGAAAAATTGATGACTTAATGACAAAATGTTGCCATTTTCATGACAAAGATTAAAAAAAACCTAAAGATTATTTGAGTACCATTTTAAAATCAGTTTTTATCCACTTAATTATCATACCATCCACCCTTCACTGAACTGGGTTTCTGATCACATCACAAAAGTGTTTGTTACCCTTTCCTGAGATCGAGTTATATCAGCAGTATTTCCATAATGTATTTAGGAAATGAAATAATATGTGAGGATGACTTGCATAAAGCACATAAGTTATATCCCCCCCAACTTTCCCACAACCCATTTAGAAAGGGCCGTGATAGGAGGGAATGACTTTTGTGGGGTGGAGGAGAGATTCTGCCTGGGGAAGAACCAGAGAAGAGGAGGACACCTACAGCTGCATTAAGAAAAAAGGGTCGGTGGGAGATTTGTACTTTCTGACTCCCCAAATCCTGTCAGTGCAGCATTACAGCGAAGTGGGCCTAGCTCAGGTTTCCTGTCTGGGCTTCCTGGGAGAGGATGACCCTGACAATTTTCTTCTTCAGAAATCCGTGTTTCTGATAACCAACCTGTTGCTTTCAGGGAGTTCATAAGTCTCCTTTTTTATGTTTTTCAACTATATTTTGTCAAAATCTATATTGTCAAAATATTGTTAAGTCTGGGAGATCAGTCCCGGGTAAATCGGGTCACATAGAGACGCGAGACTCAAAGTGCACATTCAGCTCTTTATTGAACTTTTGCAGCACTGCCCTTAAATGGGTTTCCAATTGTTTTTTGTTGGCGGCTGCCACCAGCACGTCATCAAAGTAGGGCACCACTCCTTTTATCCCCTGGAGAAGTCTTTCCATGAGGCTTTGGAAGACTCCTGGCACGACCCTGACTCTAAACTGGAGTCGGTTGCATCGGAATGCCCCCCGGTGTGTAACAATCGTTTGCGCCTCAGCTGTTTTGGCGGTTGCTAATAGGTTTGCGCCAGATCGAGCTTCGCGAAGACCCAGCCTCCCCCCAGTGAGTGCAGAAGGTGCTCTACTACTGGGACGTGGTAGGCACTTTGCTGCAGGGCATGGTTGAAGGTGGCCTTATAGTCACCGCAGATTCTTATGGATTCCGGTTTGATGGGGGTGACTATGGGTGTTTCCCAGCGGGCATGGTCAATTGGCTCTAAAACCCCTTGCGTGATGAGTTTGTCTAGCTGCTCATCGATTTTCGGTTTGAGTGCAAATGGTACTCGCCTCAGTTTGAGGCGGATTGGGGTGACGTTTGGGTTAAGGTTGAAAGAAATAGGGGCCCCTTGGTACTTGCCTAGTGTGTTATCGAAGACTTCCTGGAAGTCCCTCACGAGCGCCGTTTCCCAGTCTGCCTCATCAGTGTGGTGGATGTCCGTCACTTCGATTCCTAGTGGGGAAAACCATTGCAGTCCGAGTAGGCTGGGGCGGTCCTTGTCTACGATCGTGAGTGACAGTACCTCGGTGTGGCCTTTGAAGGTGATCTTAAAATGTCCGATGCCAACTACAGGGATGCGGTTTCCCTGGTAGTCCTTCAGGGTCAGTTTTGGGTTGTCCAGTTCGTGGCGGCAGATGGTAGGCACTAGGCGCTTGATTGTGCGCCAGGATACCATGGAGAGGCAGGACCCGGCGTCCACTTCCATTTCGCAGGGTTGGTCTTCGATGCCTACCTCCACGTGTACCTTCCAGGCGTCGATGGTTGAGGAATGGCCGATGATGACCGTCTGGTGGGTTTCCTCTCATCGCTGTGCCTCGCTGAGTCGTCTGTTCCGGCCATCGCAGCCCCATCGGCTCTTGGCTTGGCAGTCTCGGTTTCTGGGGCAATGCTGTCTTGTCGTTGGGGGCTGCTGCCTCGTGGCTGGGGGCTGCTGCCTCACCGGTGGGTGCTGTAGTTCCACTTGTTCCAGCACACCTTGGCAATGTGCCCCCGCTTCTCGCAATGCCGGCAGATGGCGGCGAGAAAATGGCATTCAGAGTGGGGGTGATCGCTGCTGCAGCCGGCACAATGGAACCCAGACTTACGTCCTGCTGATCGCATTCTGCCTAGAGCCGGTGGATCTCCTCCTCCTCGTCGTCGGTGTCGGAGCGGGAGTCGACGTCGCCATTGTGGGTGGTTGTTTCTCGGTGGCTGGTCTCTGCGGGCCTTGCCAGTGCTGGGGTCGTCTCGATGGTCATCGGTTGTTCCATTGGGTTCGCTTGCCTCATTCGGACCGCTGATTTGCGAGTGGCTTAGGCTGTGGTTGATATCAGCGAGAGATATGTTGCCTTTGTCCATTAGCTGGCTTTGCAGCAAAGGGTCTCTGAGTCCGAGGATGACTCGGTCACTTAAGGCCTCGTCCAAATTGGTAAACCTGCACAGGCCTCCGAGATCCCTCTGTTGGGCCACGAAGTCACTGATGGCTTCACCCTCCCGCTTGTCTCGCCAGTAGAAATCGTGCCTTCAGATGAGGGTAGGCACGGTAGGGGCATAATGGTGGTGTAGGATGGGCTCGAGGTCAGCTCAGTCCATCTCTTTTACGTCGGCAGGCTTTGCCAACGCTTTGGCCATCTTGAATATTGCGGGTCCGCAGTGTATCAAGAATACGGCTTGTTTCCTCTGTCCGTTGGCATCTTTAAGGTTGCTGCATTCCAGGAACATCTGGAATCTGTCGGTGTAGGATTCTCAGTCCTCGGTGGCTGGGTTGAAAGGAGCGGGTGGCGGGATGCTGCTGGCCATCTTGCTGGTCGCTTCGTGCCAATTGCCACATGCTTGGTAGTCTCTCGTCTCACTATCCCACCCTCGTCGCCAGTGTTAAGTCTGGGAGATCGGCCCAGGGTAGATTGGATCGCATAGAGACGCGAGACTCGAAGTGCACATTCAGCTCTTTATTGAATATACAGTTTAGTCCAGGACCTCCAAGCCGCTTGGCTTTATTCAGCCGGCCAGTGGCTCGGCAGCCAATGGCAGCGCTTTGAATTTCCCGCGATTGGCTTGGCCAATTGTGGTAGATTCTTAGCGCACCAATCACAGTTGTTTAGTTAACCAATCGGGTTGCGGTCCGCATGGACCAATCCGAAATCAGGATTTGAAGAATGTTAATATAGAACAAATATGATCAACAATTTTTTGTGAACTTTTTTCCTTCACTTGTAAGATAGGGGTAACACCTATTTTCCTAATGAAGCATGTGTGTAAATTAGACAACTACGGAAGAAAGATTCAAATGTGAAAAAGCGCCTGGGATAAGAAACAAAGTTTTCTGCTTTTAAAATTGCTGCATGTTCCCATTCTAGTTCCATCCTTTCCTGGAGAAGAATGAGTTTGACAATATTACAAACTATAAACTCTACACTGACCCAAGTGGAGAGGTAGCAGCAGATCTGGCCATTTGGGGCTTCTTGGTTCTTCCCAGGGATGATCCCAGGAGAGAGGTTCTGGCGTATTTTGTAAGACAGAGACTTTATATCGACGAAGATGTTCTTTCACGACTAAAGTTGCTCAACAAGGTAGGAGAAAGTTTTGATGTCTTCTCTCCGTTTTCCGAAGCCTGAGGTCCCATTTCAAGAGGGCTGATGCTATTCCCAAAAAATGGTTGACCTTCACCGAGAACTGAATCTGGGCAGGAGAAACCGGATTTTCTCTCCTTAGGCTGCTTGGGAGGCTTCAATATTGTTCCATTTAGTGGACCACGTACAATTATTTTTTTTAAAAATAGATTTTATTAAATTTACAATTTAAAAACACATCGACAATACATTTACAAAGTAGAAAGAAAACCGGGTAGGGGGAAGAAACCCATAAGGGCTGGGGAATGTGTCCCTAGTAGCTTCTGGTTGTTTGCTTCTTGTGCCCAGAAGAGCAACAAAGGCAGCAATTCTGCTGACCGGGGCCTGAATCCAGGCTTGGACTGTATCGGATGGGATTGAATCCTGAGTGGACGGAGGTCCTTTTGGCCCCATTGGAGGAGAGAAGCTTCCTCTCATCCTGCTTGGGGAAAAGTGTCCCCTGAAGGGGCAGCTCCATAATCTGGGAGGCTCTTAAGGAGGCCAGACCTGGCCAGAGCTCTCCATGCCTCCCTTTCACCCTCCCTGGGATGGAGCAATGGGCCTTCTGCTCCTAGGAAGCAGCTCCAAGGCTTTCAGTTCACCTGAAATTATCAAGATTGTTCTGATATCACACCTTCAAATTATGGATGTAAGAAGAGGGGAGAAATGCGTGTTGATGGGGTCATGAGAAGGAACCAGCTGGATATCACTTAATGCTGAAATCTTTTCTCAGTTCCATCCAGGGATGGGATTCAAATTTTATAACAACCGGTTCTGTGGGTGTGGCTTAATTTGTGGGCATGGCATGGTGGTCATGCGACCAGATGGGCATGGCCATGTGGCCTTTTGACTGGCAAACCAAATACAAGTGGTCCTCGCTTAATGGCCAGTTGCTTAGCAAGTGTTCTAATTTATAACTGATCTCCCCAGAGTTCCTTGACCTGTTTTTGGAGTTTTGACAACCATAAACACAAACACACAAACACACGTGCACACGCACACACAGCCTTCTGACCCTGCTATTCTTTGATTCTGTAAGGATCTCCTGCTGGAGAAGGGGGTTGGACTAGATGACCTCCGAGATTTGTTGCAGGCCAGTCCTAGATTGCTGTGCTGCTTCAAAGAGTCTTCTGAAGCCAGGATTTGTGTCCTTCCTTCCTCTCCTTTTTTTCTCTCTCGCTCCCTCCCTCCTTCCATGTATTTATCCATTCATATATATCATTCACTTTCTCCCTTCTCCGTCTCTTCCTTTCTTTTTCTTTTTGTCCCTTCCTTCCATATCTCCCTTTATCTGTCTATCCCTTTACTTCCTTTTGCTTCTTTTCTCTCTTTTCTTTCTCTTTCTCTCTTCTTTCTTGTCTCTCTCTTCCTCTTCTCTCATTCCCTCTATTTCACTCTTTCCCTCTCTTTTCCCCCCTCTCTATCTCTCTCTCTCTCTTTTTCTCTAACTCCCCCCCTCCACTCTGTGTGTGTGTGTGTGTGTGTGTGTGTGTCTGTGAATGTGAATGTGAATGTGTTTGTGTCTCCCTCAAAGCTGTGGCTAGGCCAAGCTAGCAAGCTCTCCTTGGTGCTCTTCACTACTTCTTTCATTTCTTCTTTTTCGAATCCAGACTGGCTGAACAACGATTTCCAGACCGTGGTGGAAGCGTCCATTTGGGTGACCCTCCTCCTCCTCCTCCTCTTCCTCCTCCTCTCACACCCGGCAGCTGTGGACGGATCAGGAGGGTGCACTTGTGTGGGGAGACGCTCGCTCTGCAAGTGAGCAGCCACCCACCCCATACCAGGTTTTGCTGTGCTTTGGCATTTGCTCGAGGAGCATCTCCCCATGCGCGTGCACCTTCCTGGCCCTGCCACAACCACCAGTTATGAGAGGAGGAGGAGGAGGAGGAGAGGGAGGAGGAGTGTCGCCCGAAGGGACGCTTCCACCGAGGTATAGCAATCGTTGTTCAGCCAGTCTGGATTCCAAAAACAAGAAATGAAAGAAGTAACGAAGAGCACCAAGGAGAGCTTGCTGGCTTGAGGGAGATACACACACACACACACACACACACACACACACAGAGTGGGAGAGGGAATCGGGAAGATAGGGACCAGCTGCTTCGCTACCCCCCACCGTCACCCTTACCTTCTCAGGGCAGGCGAGGGAGGGGAGGGTGATGGGCAGGGCCAGCCGCTTCATCAAGGTGAAGAGGGGGCGACCAAGCACAGGCGAGTAGAAACCTGGGAATGGCAGTTCCTGAGGGGCTTTGAGGTTGGATGACCTGGAGCGGCCGAGATCTGAGTGAGCATTGCATCACAGGTTCAGCTGATCGCCCACTTCTTTGGTGCTGGTTTTACGGAGCCATGGGGTGAGGCGTGGACTGACATGCAACAGCAGTGTCTTTAACTGCACTCGCTTGTATGTGTCCAAATAATCCGGCGAAGACACCGGAGGAGTCGCTCAGTTAGACTCCCCCCCTCCGCAGTCTTCCTCCTGCACAAAAAGGCCATTCCCTGAGCTAAGAAGGGAAGGAGATGCGGCTCGACTCACCCAATTCCTAGGACTACCCCAATGGTCCCGATTCTGCTAGCAGAGGGCGGCTCCCCCTGGCAATCCCCCTTTCCCTCGGTGCTCTGACTTCCCGTAGCCCGCCTCCAGCCTGAACACCAGGTCGGATCACTAGAAGGCCACTTCCCTGCTTCTCAATGGCGCTCCTGTACCATCCACTGCAGGACCCTCCACCTCCTTCCCAAATTCTCCCTCAACTTTGAAATGACAATGCCTGTTGCCTACATGGGTGAAACTGGGTGGGCGTGGCACGGCCAACCAGGGATGATTATTATGGGTCCAACAAAGGGGCTGTGGATGGGAGAGGGAAGGGATGGTAGGCAAATGGGCCATGCTCCCTGATCTCCCTCCCCCACACCTCTACCTCACTGCAAGCAGGGTCCAGCAGCTGTGTGTATCCCAGCTAATCCCATGTGGAGAGGCTCATGTTCTCCTGCTGCTGGGAAAGCAAGAGAGTTTTTCCCGGCACTGCGAAAAGTTTGCAACTTCCTCTCCAATAGGGAAACAGGCGGCTCTGGGGGGCAGAGAAGCAGCCCGCTTGAATCCTGTTTCTCTCTGCCGCCCTGAGCTGTGCCGGGAAAATTCTCTTGTTCTCCCAGCAGTAGGAGAACTGGAGCCTCTCCATATGTCTTCCAGTACAGCGAAATGTAGCTCGGGTCCCCACCAGTCTGCATCTCGCCCCCTGCCTGGATTCACCACAGATACTGGGCCTTCCCTGCTGGGGGTGAGGGCAGCGGGTGATGGCAGCAAAAGGCAAGTGGGGTGGGGGGTTAAAGGTGACCGGCAGTGGCAGATAGGCGACTGGGCCCCAGAGCTTGCAGACCCTCCCTCACTCAGGGAGATCAGGCAGGGCCACAGCGGAAGGCATGCAGCAATGGTTGCCCTGGCGAGTGGGCAAAAGCAGGCTGCAGGCGATGCCACGCATGTACGATAAGGACTGACTGGGAGTGGAAGGAAGGGGCGAGTAGAGAGGGGCAGGGACAGTCAGTGGTGCAATTTGCCAGTTCTCTGAACTGTGCACAATCATAACAACCGGTTCTATAGAACTGGACAGAACCAGTACAATCCCACCACTGGTTCTCCAGACTTTTCTATTTAATAAAGTCCTCTTTTTTTTTTTTTGTCAATGTGAGATGCCAAAAGCAAAAGAGAGGAACTAAAGGAAGAATCTTTCAGGAGTTATATCTCCAACCATTTGGAAATAGTGAAAGATTTTTGTCTTTACTTAAGTGAAGACCAGAGGCTAATATCTAATATCTTGTCTAATATCCATTTTTACCTCCATTTTCCATGGACGGAGAGTCCTAACACATTTCCTTTGGCAATCCTGTTTTTTTTCTGCTCAGTCCTTTCCTCAATCTGAATGTGTGGAAAGTTGTCATCCTGGATTTGTCAAGAGGGCTCGAGAAGAAGAGCCAGTTTGCTGTTACGACTGCATTCCTTGTCCAGAGGGGACGTTCTCCACTCAGAAAGGTGGGTGACACCAGAAGAAAATGGGAGGCCTGGTGGAACTGGATCTATCCAGAGCATTGTCATGAAAGTGTGAATTAAAAAAGACTTTGAAGCTGAATTGATTTCCGGTTTATTTCCAAAATGCCCCATTTCTTCTCTAAATGGAAGAACAAAAAGACAGTCAAGGAAGGGCTGGATAGAGAGAGGTGGCAGTGGAAGGTTGGGCAAGCTTTACTACTGCCAGAGAAAATATTTCTTCTTTTTAGCTTGGATGTGTCCTTCCTTCCACATTTACTTCTCTAGGAACAGCTGAGTTCCTTAAAATGTGAGGAATTGTTTTAGGTCCACCTCCTGAAAGGAGGATTGCAATGCAGTCTACATGGGTTCCCTTTGAGGAACACTGAAAAGGTATTGCTGATATATGAGATACACAATGTGGTGGCATGATTAGTGATTCCTGTATCTGGCTGCACCCATATCACCACTGCTCCAATGGCCATTCCAAATTATTTGTAGCAGTCACTTGATCCGCCAGCATCCTCTGAGGCAAGTATGACAAGAATTGCCACCTGACGGATAAGTTTCTCTAGAAAGATTAATTGATTCATTATTTACCTTTAGTAATGGAGGTTCCTATCAATATTCTGAACATTACAAAGGAAATTGTTCAAGTCCTAAGCCTTCACTCAATTTCATAGCCTGTCAAAAATATACCATAGCTATATTTTTTAACAAGTGATACACTTATTTTCTGTCTCTGGAGATATAAAGAAATCCATCCCAGAAAATGCTCTCAATAATCACTTGTTGCCAAAAAACGTACAATATATCTTGAAATGCAAAGGACAAAGAAATATGCGGTTGGTTTTTTTTTCCCCCTCAGATACAGAAAAATGCACCAAGTGTCCAGATGATAAATACCCAAATAAAGAAAGAGTCCAATGTATCCCCAAAGTGATAACCTTCCTGTCTTATGAAGAACTTCTGGGCACCATCCTGGTCTCTTTTGCCCTATTCTTGTTCCTAACCACAAGCCTTGTTTTAATCATCTTCATCAAATACCGAGAAACTCCCCTTGTCAAAGCCAACAACCGGGATCTCTCCTACATCCTCCTGGTCTCCCTCCTGCTTTGCTTCTTGTCTTCTTCTCTTTTCATTGGTCAACCAAAGAAAGCCACCTGCCTTCTCCGACAAACGGTTTTCAGCATCATCTTCTCAGTCGCTGTTTCTTCTCTCTTGGCCAAAACCATCACAGTGGTGCTGGCTTTCCTGGCCACAAAACCAGGAAACCGAGTAAAGAGATGGTTGGGGAAGAGCTTGGCCAACTCCATCATCCTTTCTTCTTCTGCTATCCAAATTCTCATTTGTTCCATCTGGCTGGGAGTTTCTCCCCCCTTCCCTGACTCTGACCTCCACTCCCAGCCTGGAGAGATCATCCTGCAATGCAACGAAGGGGCCGTTGTCATGTTCTACGTCACCCTCAGCTGCATGGGCTTCCTGGCGGCCGTCTGCTTCACGGTGGCTTTCCTGGCCAGGAATCTGCCTGGGGCCTTCAATGAAGCCAAGCTGATCACCTTCAGCATGCTGGTCTTCTGCAGTGTCTGGGTGACTTTTGTGCCCACCTACCTCAGCACCAAAGGGAAACACATGGTGGCTGTGCAGGTCTTCTCCATCCTGGCCTCCAGTGCTGCTCTACTGGTCTGCATCTTCATCCCCAAGTGCTACATTATCCTTCTGAGGCCAGACCTGAACACAAAGGAGCATCTCACAGCCAGAACAAATGTAAAAACATGAGATATAGCATCATTATGATAGTGGAAGTATTGTTCATGTTTCTTTTATTTGATTTCCATTTAGATAGTACTCAGGAGTCAAAGAAAATGATATCTGTATGTTTCAAAATGGGGAATTGTTGAATGACTGGAATTCTTGTAGTTCCCTCCCCTTTCAATAAATATTGCTAAAGAGACCTTTGTAAAATTGAGAGGAATTCAGCTGTTCAGCAACAGATGCTGAACTTGACACCTTATTAAAAAATGATTGATGTACTTGTTCCAACTGACAGCAGCTAAACATGTGGTGGGTGTGAGAGAATGAGTAGGAAATGAGGTCAGGAGGAAACTGTGGGAACCAAACATCAGCCTGATTGCCTGATCCTCTCCCTAAAAATGCTGGATTAATGTGAAATGCCATGTTTTTATTTTATTAAATTATTAAGGACTATATTAAATAGAAAAGTCTGGAGAGATGGAACCAGGGGTGAGATTCTATTGGTTCTGTCCAGTTCTATAGAGCCGGTTGTTATGATTCTGCACAGTTCAGAGAACCAGCAAATCGCACCACTGGCTGGCCCTGCCCCTCTTCTCCCGCCCCTCCCCTCTGCGCCCAGTCAGTCCTTATTGTGCATATGCAGCATTACTTGCAGCCTGCTTTTTCCCACTTGCCAGGCTAGCCATTGCTGCATGCCTTCTGCTGTGGCCCTGCCTGATCTCCCTGGGTGAGGGAGGCTCTGCTAGCTCTGGAGCCCAGTCGCCAACCTGCCACTGCTGGTCACTTTTACCCCCCCACTTGCCTTTTGCTGCCACCACCCGCTGCCCTAAACCCCAGCAGGGAAGACCCAGCAGCTGTGGTGAATCCAGGCAGGGGGGAGAGATGCAGACTGCTGGGAACCTGAGCTACATTTCGCTGTACTGGAAGACATGTGGAGAGGCTCGAGTTCTCCTACTGCTGGGAAAGCAAGAGAGTCTTTCTGAGCACAGTTCCGGGCGGCAGAGAGAAACAGGATTCAAGCAGGCTGCTTCTCTGCCTCCCAGAGCCGCCCCTTTCCCTATTGGAGGGGAAGTTGCAAACTTTTCACTGTGCTGGGAAGGATTCTCTTGCTTTCCCAGCATCAGGAGAACGTGAGCCTCTCCACGTGTCCTCCAGTACAGTGAAATTTAGCTGGGATTCACCGCAGCTGCTGGGCCGTGCCGGTGGGGGACATAGGTGTGTGGGGACAACCAGGGAGCATGGCTCATCTGCCTGCCATCCCTTCCCTCTCCTGATCGCAGCCCCTTTGTTGGTCCCCGAACAATCACCCCTGGATGGCCCTGCCACACGCATCCGGTCGCACCCATTTCGGCAACAGGCTTCGTCATTTTGAATGATTTGGGAAAGGAGGTGGAGGATCCTGCAGTGGCCAGGAACACTGCTGAGAAGCAGGGAAGTGGCCTTCTAGTGGTCCGACCTGGCATTCAGGCCACTGGTGGGCCACGGGAAGTCAGAGCATCGAGGGAAAGGGGGATTACCAGGGGAGCCACTCTCTCTGCATCGAATTGGGACCATTTGGGGTAGTCCTAGGAATTGGGTGAGATGAGGTGCAACTCCTTGCCTTCTTAACTCGGGGAATGGCCGTTTTCTGCAGGAGGAGGACTGCAGAGGGGGGAAGGTCTACCTGAGTGACTGCGGTGTCTTTGCCAGATTATTTGGACTCTTACAAGTGAGTGCAGCTAAAGGCACTGCTGTCACATGTCAGCCCAGGCCTCACCCCATGGCTCCGTAAAGCCAACACCAAAGAAGTGGGAGATCAGGTGAACCAGTGGTGCAATGCTCACTGGGATCTCGGCCGCTCCAGGCCATCCAACCTAGCATAGAGCACCAAGGAGAGCTTGCTGGCTTGGCCCATCTGTGGCTTTGAGATACACACACACACACACACACACTCACAGAGTGGGGGAGAGAGGGGGGAAGATAGGGACCCAGCCACTTCGCTATCCCCTACTGTCACCCTTATCTTCTCGCACTGCTCCATTTTGTGAACCTTCTATGGTTTAGTATCTCCTTCAAGCTGGTGAGAAACCCACAAGGGCTGGGGAATGTGTCACTAAGAGCTCCAGGTTTGTTTGCTCCTTGTGCCCAAACTAGCAAAGAACAAGGGAATTCTGTTGAGCAGGGCCTGAATTCAGATGAATTTGAATCATGATTGGTTAGAGGTCCTTTTGGTCCCATTGGAGAGAAGCTTCATCCTGCTTGGGGAAAAGTGTCCCCTGAAAGGGCCAGTTCATAGTTGGGGAGGTTCTTAAAGAGACCAGACCTGGTCAGACTTATCCATGCCTCTCTTTTACACACACACACACACACACACACACACACACACACACACAGTGGGTGAGGGGAGAGGGGAAGATAGGGAAAGAGGCAGAGAGAGAGACAGAGAGAAACAGAGAGGGGAGAAAGAGAGAGAGAAAGAGAGGGAAAGAGACAAAAAGAGGGAATGAGAGAGGAAGAGAGATACAAGAAAGAAATGAGAAAGAGAAAGAAAGAAAAGAGAGAAAGGAAGCAAAAGGAAGAAAAGGGATAGACAAAGAAAGGGAGAGATGGAAGGAAGGGACAAAGAAAGAATAAGAAAGAAAGGGGGAGAATGGAGAAAGTGAATGAGATTTATGAATGGATAGATAAATACATGGAAGGAAGGAGGGAGGGAAAGAGAAAAAAGGGAGAGGAAGGAAGGATATAAACCCTGGTTTCAGAAAACTCTTTGAAGCAGCAATCTTCAAACTCAGGAGCTTCATGTTGCAGATGGAAAACAGACGTGCAAAATCCTCTTTCAACCTTCTTCTTTGAGACCTGGGGATGCAGAAACCCATATCCCATGTTCCCCTGCCTCCCTTTCCTTTGTTTTAATATTTTTTTTATTTTTATATTTAAAAAAAACATCTTTCTGGGGAAACTGCGTGGTTCCAGGTTTTTACATTTCAATACAAAATGACCACAGTTACATATTCATCTTTCATGTTCAATTTCATATTGTATTATTACTTATTCCATTTTTCTTTAAATATTCTCAAATATTCTTATATTTATTACACTTATCCAATTCCAATTCATATAACTTATTTCATTTTTCTTTAAATATTCTCATATCTTGTTTTACAGTATTATCTAAGGTTCTTATTTCATTTCTATATTCAGTACATATATTTACTTTTATCTGTCACATTTGCAATTTCATCACATACTATTATTCCATTCGTTGTTCAATAGGTTCCATCCTAATTCTAATAATCCAGATGTCCCCTTTAATTCTCAATTTGAGCTTGCAACCCCTTTGCCTTATTCACTCCCCCAATTTATTCCCTTTAAATCATTATAAAGTTTTACCATAGTATAGTCATTTTTTAATTATCACATTCTACATTAATAACAATCTAACTACTACATATCACAAATGTATTTATGTATATGTGTGTGTGTGTATGTGTATGAGATTCCGCATGGTATTTTTTTTCTCAGTTACATTCTAAATCATCTATTTCAAAAATATTTATTCAATTTTGGAAACTGATAATAGTCTTTTCATTACAATTCTGCATTTTAACCTTATTCACTGCTTTATTAAATATAAATTAATATTCTTACAGTAAATTCCCATTTCCATATCTATTTCAATTAAATCTATGTCTGGTTTAACAATAATCCTTAAAAGAAAAATATCAGTTCCATTCTTTTCCATTTTAAAATCTATGTTCTTATATATCATGACACGATACCTTGCAGAATCCCCCTTCCTCTTCTTCTCCTATCCATTGTCTCTCATTCTCCTGACTATATAATTTTTTTTCATTGTTGTTTGCTTTCCAATTCCCATCATTTTCTGGTCCTTTCTCTTAATTCCCCTTTTTTCCTTTATAATTTCTCTCCATTTCTTATTCCAATTATTTATTTTATCCCCCCCCCCCCCCGATTTCTCTTCTGTAATTCCCTCTTCTGCTGTTTCCTTTTCCTTTGTTTAATTTTCCAAACAATTCCCCCTTTAATTATCACATCAAACCTCACATTTTTAACTTTAATTCTTTTTTTCTTGTTTTAATGTTGTTCTACTTGTTCTTTAGGGCTGCTTAGCTCTTTATTTCACTCCTCCCCCTCTGGTTTTCTTTGTTCTTCTTTAATCTGCATTACCATTTCTAATTTTTGTAGTATAATGCTGTACATTTCCAAGCTTTCTTTCATCATTTCCTTTCTATTTTGTTGTTCCAATTTTATTTCCACACACATTTCTCCCCTTTTGTACACTACTTCTTCTTTTATTTTCCTTTCTTTAATATTTATGTCCAATCCAATTGTCTAGTATTTTATTGCAACCAGCATCCTTTATATTAAATTTCAAAAGTCAGTGGCCATAAATCTTTGTTTCCAGCTTCCTTCTGTTGATTTCTTTTCCAACTTTTTCCCAAAGTCACCAAATAATCCCAGGGCAATTTATTCATGTATCTTTTTTCCCTTGTAATATTCTAGTATTTCACTTTTCAGGGTTTTTCTTTTATTATAATGGAATTCCTTTTGTTTCCTTTCAAATTCCAATTTTAAAAAGACCAAGCACTTTTCAAAGAGTCCCTGAAATTTTCCCTTTGCCATTAAGTGGCGGGCTCAGTTCTGTTTCCACGTTCCACCCTTTCTTTTCCCTTTTTCCCTTTTTCAACTTTCATTAATTTCATCAATTCCAGTTTTTAGCTATTTCTTTTTAACACGTTCAACTTCAGCTTTTCATTATGCCTATTTAGTGCCAAAATCCAAATAGTTCCCCTGCCTCTTTTTCCGATGTAGAGGCCAGGCAAGTCCTGGGAAGAGGAAAGCCCAAGTCCCATGTTCCACGGCCACTTTTTTTCATATATGGGGTACTCAGGGGAAAGCAAAGCCCAGATCCATAGAGAGGGCTAGGAAAGAGGAAGGGATTTGAGGGAGGCCCCCATTTCTGGGAAGAGACTAACCTGGTTTATGAGTCCCTGGTTGAATGCTGGGGGGACGCAGCCCCGGGGTTTCTCCAGCCTCACTTGGGCTCCAGGTCTTTCCAGGAGAGGCTCCTGTCAGGAAGAAGCCAAGCAGGCCTGGGTCTTCAGAGGGGGATCTGGGGTTACCTGGGAGGGAGACACAGAGAATGAAAGAAAATAGATTGAGCAACCTGTGAGTTGCATTATCCATGCATTATTGGGCGGGGAACTCTGGGAGTTGAAGTCCATTCCTCTTCAAGTTTGAAAAACACTCATGCAGACCAACCTCTCTCCATGCGTTGCCTCCATTTTGGGAAACAACAGAGACCCCTGAAGAGACCCTCAGTCATTGGCCAGCTTGCACAATGCAGAAAACTTGGTTTCTTTTGGCCATCAGAAGTGAAACAGGCCACCGTGAATTGGACTGACCCTCCATATCCCCTAAAGACCGGATCCTGGTTTGGAAGCCATCCCAGTTGGTTCTGAGGCTGCCCTGAAGCCAAGCCTGGGACGCCCTGTGAATCCAGTCCCTTCCTGGCCCTTCAGGCTCAGGCAGAGTCGCCCAAGCTCCCCGGATCCTGAGTGAGGCTCTCTGGCTGCAAACCTCCTCCTCCTCCTCCTCCTTCTCCTTCTCCTCCTCCTCCTCCTCCTCCTCCATGGACGCTGCTCTCTGGCTGGGACCCCTGAGCCCCCTGGCTCCTCCCTGGAGGACGGAAGAGCCTCCGCTGGGCCTCCCTTTGGGGCCTCTGCTCAGGGCACGGCTGGGGCTGAGGACGATGGGGGCTGGAGTCCAGGCCTTTAGGAGGCCCGCATGGGTACCCACTCGATCTGGGCAGGACAGAGATACACCCAGAGGACCTGGGAAAAACCCCTGGGAAGCAGCCCCTCCCTCCTTCCTTCCTCCTAATGCCTGGCAGGAGGGAGAGAGGGAGGAAGCCGATCCAGAGAGGGTCACAGCCACGTTCTCCCTTTTTCTCGGTCTTGGAATTCGCCCCCAGCCTTTCTGCCCTGAGGTGCAGCAGCCCCAGTATCCTCAGTCCTGGCCTCACTGGGAATACTGGAAACCAGCATCCAGAACCATTTCTGTGGCTCCAAGCATCAAAGTCACCAGTTGATCCTCTGAACACCCAAATCTCTATCCAGGTTTGTCCAGACATTGGGGGGGGATCACTGACCCCCCCTCCACCCCTAAAGCTGCCTCTCTGTCCCATTCCCATTGTCCCAACTTTTTTCCCTGAATGCCAAACTCTGATCCGGTTCACACATTCTGCCAACCCCCGTTCGCTCAGCCATAGTTTACTCCAAGTATTGCAGCTGCTGAAAACCCCCAAGGAGCCAGAAACGGATCCTAGGAAAAGCTCCCCATCCTGTGTGCAGACAAGCTGAGTTGACCCTCCCCACTACTTAAGTCCACACAATGCCCTTAACCCAGGTTGATGGAAGAGAACTGCAATGTTAGCAAAAGGTGCCAGGCCAAAACACATAAACCAGTTGGTGGCATGGCGTGACGACCTGCTTCCCGCATAAACACAGGACGGGGGAAGGTTCCCACCTGCCAGAATGCGTGAAATGGAGTCAGCCTATTTCAAAATCTCCATCCATATTTTCAGGGGCTCCAAGGACGAGACCCCTGCCCCTTAGAGGCTCCTTTGTGGGAAGGGAAGGGAGAAGGAAGCCGCTTTGAGACTGGTTCCCTCTAAAGCCCACCTCCTCTGCACCCTCAGGAAAGACTCGGGACCGGCTGTGGGCAAAGCCCAATTGAGATGCACCCAGCTTGCTAAAACTGCTGCAGAAATGCCTGGAAACACCTGGATGCCCCCAGCAACAGCTGGGAACTTGGCCCACTCAAGGCAGCCCAGGAAAGAGGGCTCCTTCCTTCCCAAAGCAGGTGAAAGAGGACTCAAACTCCCATGAGGCTCAAAGGCGTTGGGCTCACTCAACTCAATGGATCTGAGCCCCTGAAGCAACCTGGAGGGACCTTCACCCAACCCCCTTGCCGGGACTCTGCCTGGGGTCCTGAAACGGGGACTGAGGGGCCCCACCGGTGCTGGGCTTGGCTGGAGGGTCAGGTCCAATCTTGAGCCCCCCAAAGGCACCGGAAGCCCCGTGAATCTCCCAAGAGACCCTCCTCCGGCCTCGGCCCTTCCTTCTGGCCTGGACCAAGCTGGGTCGGCTCCACACAACCCTTGCGGGAACAGCAGCCCCCACCTGCCAGGTGCAAAGCTGGCACACCAGACTCGGATCCTGGCAAGAGATGCAACCTGGGGACCCTCACCCCCTTCACTCTCCACCTGCCCTGGGCCCCCATGGGGAAGATCCCCCCACCTGCCCTGCAAGGCCCGGGGGAGCCCTCTCCACAGGGCGCCCCACTTCCCAAGGCAGGAGGA